>JAZGTJ010000237.1:33564-151730 GCA_036877575.1 Botia almorhae
GGGGTTGCGTTTGTTTTTGTGCCACAGAGTTTTAAAGACCATTTAAAGGCATTTAATTTAATCCCAAAACAAGGCATAAAACGCATCTACTGCAGGTACCAGCGATGTTTGCTCATATCCGGTTATAATGCGCTATGTAATATATGCTGCGAAAATATGTCACCTAACAGCTGTAAGAATCAGAGGATCGAGCAATTTGGCATCCTATTCATACAGTCTAGGATGATAGAAAATATCTATTTAAAAAAAGATGAAAATTAAGCTATTCTATTTATATAATCACAGGTTAGACCCAGTTTGGACATTAAAGAAAATACTGTAGATCCAAACGTACATACATCTACAAACACATATTTCTATGTAGCAGAGACTGTCAGTAGTCACATGGGGAATTTATCACAAGGGCTACAGTAGATTTCAGTAGCTGTACGGTTTTGAGTCAGACCGGAATGTGCGTTTTCACTTGGAGTGGTTATACTTGTTGGTTTTAAACACAGCTCAAAACACTTTTAAATTAGAACATTTTTTGTGAACTCTGTTCTCCAAACTAAAATGCCAAAATCATTATATTTGTGCCACCGTATAGCTGTTGGGTCAATAAATGAACAAAACCACAATGTTAAAGCTCGAACTATATAAAGTAAAGGTAGTTTATTTCATAGTTCAACTGAAAGGTTAAACTGTGTTGTCAGGACAAATGTATTTTTCATATGTTACAGCAAAGTAAGTTGTCGCTTTTGTTTAAACATTGTAAAATGTGTTTGCATTACTGTTTATATTTCGTGTCATTTCGGGGTTGTTTTGTGTTTCATAATTGTTTTATTTTTTTCTGTCTACAAGGCTGCTTGATGGCAGATTTCATTGTGACAAATTGCCTCAAAAGGTCAGTTTGTGCAATAGACTGTATTTTGTTTCTGGATAATAATAATAAAAATGTTCAATTTAGTTTTTTCTTAAACATTTATTTATTCACTAAAAAATTATGTTTGACAGTGAACATTCTTAATATTTTATTTTGTGTTCCACAAGAAATAAAAACTGCATGGTGAGTAAATGATAAAAGAATATTAACAAGGTAAAATAAAATAATATTATTAGGTTATTTCTATTATTTCTATTATTAGGTATATTAGTAAATTGCTGTTTGTGTATTTGCTTTAAAGAAATACTCCTACAAACTTCAGACGCGCTGTTCTCTAAATGTAAACTCTGTATGTAAACGTCACTTAAGCAAAATAAGTGTGACAACCAGCCCAGGTCCCCAACCTCTATATACCAGGAATATATAGGAATACAGTTGGTAGGTGAATGCATTACTGACAAACCATGTGAAATTATTACAGGGTCGATTAGAGAGTTTCGAAAACAAAACGAGATCGTGTTTAAAAATGCAACACTTGTATTTTATTCTCACTGATGTTTATGTAACAGCCCCGCCTCGTTTTTCCACCTTCTCAATCTCTGCTGGAGACTCAGACGGTCCCTCACTTGATGCTGAAGGTTACAGATGGCGTAAAGCGCACGCTCAGAGGCTGCGCTCAAACGCGCATCGCACGCTCCTCTTTGGACCGAACCGGATACGCGTGCTAGTGTAAACTCTACTTTAACACCTGCACGATACCAGGAAAAAAATTCACGTAGTTGTAATCAAGAGCAACGAAATGTCTTGATGGAAATAGCTCTGTTTGCCGATGTCCAATGATTGTAATCACCCTTGGAGACGTAATTGGGAGAGAGATGGAATACAGTTACATTGTCTTGGATGGACATGCGTAAAGAACGGATGAAGAGTGGATATAAAATATAAAGAAACTGGATTGTTCGGCTCTTTGGAATGAAAGTTGCGTTTTGAAGGTAAACGCTGCAATTTCTGCTTATTTTTTAACTGATTTTTGAAGCGTTATCCCTGCTCACTAATCAATAGGAATAGCTTGTAGTCACGGTTTACCAGTACAATGTGGTAATTAACAGTTAATGGCTAGATCATAAATTAAACCGACACTTTTAGACAAACTTTACACGGCTGCCCGGGGAGAATAGCAACACTGGCGAGTATCCGCGTTACGGCCGCTTCCAAATGTTGTGTTAAGCGTGTGTAACACAAGCGTGTGTGTCTGTCTGTCTGTTTGTGTGAGGGAGAGAGAGAGGGTGAGAGAGAGTAGGTGAGACAAGGGGAAATAAGGTTACAACCGTGTCTTACATGGTCCGAAACTTTGTCACTGATCCTGTTAATACTGATAAATACTGATTTGCGTTAGCATGAACTTAAAATTTATAGAGAACAGAAACCTTCAACTTAAACTTCGAATAAAACAATAATGGCATGTAATTTAATTTGCCTGCTTGTTTATTCCTTTTAGTTTTTATGTTTTAGTTAAAAAAAGTTTCATTTAAATAAACAATTGTTTTCCAATTGACAAGCACAAAACTGCAGCATGCACCCTAGTGAGGGGATCAAGACCTTTTCTTAGCTTTGATTACTTTGTGATTGTACACTTAAGATAAATGCGCATCCTAAACGGTCCCTCAAAATCCAATTATAAACCCAACAAACAAAGACACAATCGAAATGAGTACTTCCAGTATGACTGTACAGTCTGTATGATCGTAAAAGCTTATGTAGTGCAGCGGTGATGCATTTCATTTTCTGTTTGCAGTTTAAACTCGGCTTTTATGATCAAAAGTGACTTTGAGACGACTAAAGAGGCACTTTTGTGGGAAAACCAATAAGGTTTAGTAGTGGTCCATTTAGACGAGAGCTGGTTACTTTCATGATAGTTGGTGGTGTTGTTTATGGCAGATTGCATTTTTACAGTCATATTGAATGTTAAGTGGTGGCATATTGGTTTTGCAGTCGTAACCTCATCAGTTGTTTTCATCTGTATAGCAGTGCTGTCGACTGAGGCACTGATGAGACCAGAGTGATGTTATGTCTGGGGTGCGGCAGGGTTCGAACTGTCCTTCACATCTTTGTAATTTATATAAAACTTATATAACATTTATATGTCAACACTGTGTATTACTGTAGCACAATAAACTACATAACATTATACAATAATACAATAAAACATTAAGTAGGCAAATACCCAGAAAATGTATTAGCCACTTTAAAAGGATAAAACATTATAAAGCAATGCATCTTAAATGTCATGTATTATGACTGTTACAGTCATGCATATGCAAGAGGATCCATGCACGGTGGACAATATACAGTATAGTCAGGTCACTGTATCACATAACAAAGGCATCCTGTGATGTACAGTACAAAAGGAATACTGTACTGCAGGGAATGCAATGTTTGTTGCATCCAGGCATATTTAATGCAGATTTATGATACAGCATATATACAGACATTTATAAAACTTTGATACGTTTCCTCCATCTCAAAGCCATAAGAAATAACTACAAAATCTCATGACACGTGCAATAACCTGCATAGACAAGTAGACCTCTGTTTTGAACATGGTGTCGTTTAGATGCCCAGATTGATTTCATTTGTCATCCAGTGCAAACTCACTCCATCCATTTCCTCATTACATCTATAATAAAGCCTGTGCAGAGCTCGGAGGAATTTTGCAAAATCTGCTCAATGCCCATGCATTCATATACAGTAATGAATAACAACTGTTCACTGGGCAGTTTCCTTTTTCCTAATTTGCAGAGACAGTGTGAACTACAAGCTCTTTTGCTGAGATACTGTGAGATACTGTTATCTCACAGCATCTTGTTATTTAGATGATGCTGCTTATGTTTCTATCTGTTGTATTGTGGTATGAGAGAGAGAGCAGTACGGAAGGAGGAGACCTCTGTCCCAGTTAGTCAAGTCACAACCAGAGTTCAAACACTGTCTTTTCAGGACAGCCGTGTGAACAATCTCCCATAAATAACAGATACAGACTTTATATAGTGTATCTGCCACGCAAGGCCACGGCCCTGTGCTTTCTAGTAAATGCTCGTTCCAATAGAAGATTGATTTTTCAGGGCAAAACATGGTGGGACATGATCTATGAGAGAAATCACGCCCATGGACACAACACTTGGTTCCAAAAATAAAATAATTTTTGTTTGGGGTTCCAGGGCCTCTGCTTGGCTTCAGCCATCTACATCTGATGGAAGTCTTCACGCAGTATGCCTACAATGAGAGCTTCTTTGAAAATGTATCCCGGGACAATGCTACAGGACAAGGGGGGCGGCACCAGTATAATTATTACGCCATGCTTCTCACACTCCTCATTTTCGTCATCGTCTTCGGCAACGTGCTGGTGTGTATGGCCGTCTCCAGGGAGAAAGCCCTGCAGACCACCACCAACTACTTGATCGTCAGCCTGGCCGTGGCTGACCTGCTAGTGGCGACACTTGTAATGCCATGGGTGGTTTATCTCGAGGTAAGTTTCAGTGTCATCAGAACCTTCTCTGGTTCTCCTTCAGCTACGTCTGTGGTGCTTCTTTTTCCCCTTTGAACAGAAAGTTTGTTTCATGTGTGGTTCATGTAATCATGCAAGCACAGATGATTAGATTGTTCTCGGATTACTGAACTGTAATTTCTTTTGCCATCTGCTTGGTAACTCATAAGAGTCAATCTGTGCAAGAATTAGCTAGGAAGGGCTACAGGCACCAGCGTGTTAAACCTCATTTAACAGCAGCCAATCAATTTGCAGTTGTCCCTAGTCCAATTCTAGCAATATCTGATCATAGCTACAAATTTAGCTATTTTGAACCATGATTTGTGAAACAACCGCCCTTGTGTATGTCTATGACCCATATGAATGACCAAAGCTATCAGATTGCAAGCAAAATCTATAGGGTGAAATGTCCCTTCACATCTCAGATTCTGCTTTTACTGACACTAATGCAACCAGTTTAATAATTTCATACAAACTGGGTTATAAACAATGGAGCACATCCAATTTACTGTATTTTTTATTATTACTGTATATAACACTATATTAAATGAAGTTTCTGATAGCCACGCTGTTTTCCCCTAAAAGGTCAGCACTGAGTGACTCTATTCTCAGTCTATAGTTTAAGTCATAACTCATTTAGATTCAATCATTTTTTACACTTCAACAGAACTGCTGGGGCAATAAGGGGAACTGCTGTGGATTGGTTGGAATGAAAAGCTGTAATTTTATGGCACCGAGAAGGAGTTTATTTAATAGCTAAATTAGAAAAAATTGCTGCTCGCACGGTGCAAAATTAAAGTCTTTAATATCATTATTAGAACGGATGAGCGCATATTAACTGTCATTCCAGAAGATGGCTGTTTTACGTAAACAACTACAAAAAAACGTTGAAACATGAGTCACGCATATAACCTAATTATGCCGGCTAGAAGTCTTTATCAATCAAATAAATTGCTTTAGATTAACTATTTATTATGCAGAGCAATTTAAAATGGCTCCTATTTCTCCTCGCACTCCAAGTTTGTTGTGTGCCCCTCCCCCCTGCGCTCTGTCTCTGTGGACAGTGTTTTTATCATCATATGTCAAAGAATGGTAGTGGAGCAGCTCATTTCATCTGAGTTAAGGGATATGGTGATGAACTGATTCCAGCGGGTCGCAGCCACTTTCATTAGAGGTGTCAAATAATTCTTTAATCAGTGACAGCAATGCAAACTCCAGAGGCAGGGACCAGAGCCCACAAAGAGGTATCCGAGGCCCTCAGCTTGCCTAAGGACACACATTAATCAGAGGTAGCTCAGAAAACTCCAGCTAACTCCAAAGCTGCAAACTGCAAACTCTGGATGCAGCTGACCTATGCTATATGCTAGTTGTATTGCATAAACCAGAGAGAATGCCAATAGTTCATTGGTTAAAACATCATTACCGTGTGGTTGAAACTGTCTCAAAGAGTCCTGGACTTTCAAGTGATAATACTGCAACAGACGGTTGTTGCCATGGATTTTTACACAATCTAAACATATTATTTCATATTAAGTATTATATTCTATAATTAGAAGAGCTTTTAGTTATCTGTGTCTGTGCTTTCAGGTGGTGGGGGAATGGCGGTTCAGCACAATCCACTGTGACATCTTTGTCACCCTGGACGTGATGATGTGTACAGCCAGCATACTCAATCTGTGTGCCATCAGTATTGACAGGTAGGTGATTCTGCATTGCAATTACAAGAGCGGTTTAATGCTGACCAAGATGTAATTTGGTTGTTTGTCTCAAAACCAGAAACACCTTTGACACAGCCTTCTGCACGGCTCAAAATAAACCTGTTCTGACTACTGTAGAAACCGGGATACCGTTTCAACTGATACTTATGAATAGACAAGCGGATGTCTGCGTTACGAAGGTCTGTTAAACACAGAGAAGCACATCCGTTATCTGTCATATTCATCCGATTGGCTGGCGCTTGGCTGGCGCAAGACTCCACAAAAGCTGCCGTTTCAGTTCTGCAGGTTCTGCTCTGATTGATGTAGGAATAATGTTTCCGCCAAGCCGAACTCCGCTTGGCTTCAGCCATACACGTCTGATGGAAGTCGTCACGCAGTATGCCTACAATGAGAGCTTCTTTGAAAATGTATCCCGGGACTTTGACGCTGCAGGACAAGTGGGGACGCGGCAGTATAATTACTACGCCGTGCTTCTCACGCTCCTCATTTTTTTGTGCACTGTGTGCCAGTCTTATTAATATATTAAATGTTAAATAATTATGGTCGTTTGCTGTCAGTTACACTTGGTCTTTCGCAAAGAATGGGTTTCACAAACCCTTGGTTGAAATTTAGAATCAATCTCGCAATACGAATATTAGAGAATATTAGAAAGACTGATAAGAAAAGATTTCGTGCGGGATATCGATATATGATGTCATACATCACAGGTCACATGCAGTATGAGGGAATATAGAGAAACAGGTGATATGGAGGACTGTGAGATAACACATTCATTCGGTCTCTTATCTCCCACAGGTACACGGCTGTAGCCATGCCGATGTTATACAACACGCGCTACAGCTCCAAAAGAAGGGTCACAGTTATGATCTCTGTAGTGTGGGTTCTGTCTTTTGCTATATCATGTCCATTGCTTTTTGGACTTAATAATACAGGTAAGTATATGGTAGTTACACACTTTATTTTGTTACCAACCCAATTTGTATTAAAGCACAAAATGTGGGATTATTAGATGATATAATATTAAATGAATATTATTAAAGTTAATGAATATTAACTTCAATAATATTAATGAATATTAACTTAAAGTTATATGGTAGATTTATAGAAGGATTTAGATGTCCTTGATAAAAATCATGGTCTATTGTAACAACCTGCACTTACCAAAGCCCAATTTGTATAAGTGTTGATCTGTAATTGTGTTAAGGGTGGGTTAAATAAAGTTCACGTATTTATTACATGAAATTGTATTAGAAGGAGGAATTTCTAATTCAGGGACATGTGGGGGGTCAGGGACATGTGAACTGTCCCTGGGGGTCAGGGACATGTGGGGGGTCAGGGACATGTGAACTGACTCTACTGCAGCAGAAAGTCACTCTGAGATATTGTGTATTACACTCCACGGGGCTTCTGCACCTTTGAGATACAAGTCTAATGTCTTGTGCCACATTCAGAACTTTGAGCTTAGACTGTAGCTACACTAACACCTGGTAGTCAATACATTATTTTCTGTAGCCTACATCAATGGTCTGTCAGTGAATCTCTGAATGTCCTCAAATATTTACTTGAAGTACCCCCCAACATTTAACTGTATGTAATGCTAGAATTTATTTGCCAGTTATGAAATTATTTCTTATTATATGTACGTTTGTATGTGTATGTATATACATTTCTTCGTCACAAGCTAATTTACTCTTTCTTTATATTGCAGCCACGCATGATGATGCTCTGTGCGTGATTGCCAACCCTGCCTTTGTAGTGTACTCCTCCATTGTTTCCTTCTATGTGCCCTTCATCATTACTCTACTAGTATACGTACAGATCTACGTTGTACTGCGTAAGCGACGGAAACGGGTGAACACCAAGCGCACATGCCCGGTCACAGATGTGGATATAAACTCCACTATTAAGGTACTGCTGTATTATGTTGTGTATATATTTTGAGGTGATGTGTGTATGTGTGTCAACGTATTTACTATGATATGGTGACTAAATGTCCCCACAAGAATAGGAATACCAGTAGATTTTGACCTTATGGGGACATTTTTTAGGTTCCCATGAGAAAAAAAGCTTATAAATCATACAGAATGATCTATTTTGAAAGCCTAAAATAGCAGACAGTTTTCTGTGATGGTTAGGTTTAGTGTAGGGGGATAGAATAGACAGTTTGTTAAGTTTAATGTCCATTAAGTCTATGGAATGTCCCTATAAATCATGAAAACCCACCATATGTGTATGTGTGTGTGTAGAGTACTGCCAGTTTCTGCTTCTTTTCTATTTATGTGGCACACCAGTTCAGTTTTATAAAATGGGATTGGGATTGTTAGACACTACAGCGTTGATAAATCCTATAGTATTTTACCAGCACTGTCAATCCCATTGCAATAATCCCATCTGCAGATCAGTAACAAATAGCTGGATTGTTGAACAGTTGGATTCGTTTATTTATTATGAACAAAATTATGACTAAAACCAAAATTTTTCACCTTTTTAGGAATATTGTTAAACTATCTACATAAATCACTGCTAAAATTTTAATCACTGCCTGTTATTTTTGGAGGAAGCAAAGAGTTATATTTTATCTGCATATAACCGCATATGCCCACTGCAATTGCATTGCACATTAAGTTGTCACCAGCGTTACGTTTATTGAGTGAGCATCCCTGATCTACCTTATCTGTGTTTTGGGATCAGCTTGGCTTATACCACACCTGTTTCCTTGAACAGAAGCTACACACAAGCTGCCCTGCATCTCTGATCACACTATATCCAAAATGACCTTTTTTTTTGTATTGACTCCCCAGTCATACAGCAAATCAATGTGCGTCGTGCAGAAAATGGCCGCCGCTTCATATCTTTTCGTTATTATAATACATTGCACTGCATTGTTTTAATCAGCAGACACAAGCAGGCTTCTCCACAGAGCATATGCTGCTCCGGAATAAATTCAATATACCATTATTCAAAGAAACCGATAGCTTATCTACCCTGCCCGAGCTTCTGCAAGGGCATCAGCGCATTATAGAGAGCCATTTGTGGTTAGGGAGCTCTGATACTATGTTCTGACAGCAGAAGTAAACATCACGTCTCCTATCAGCGGTTTCTGCCACGGCCGTCTCCTCCCCAGCATTCGGATGCAGAGATCTTTAGATCAACATCATGTTTATTTCAGGAAAGCTTTTATTGAAGTGCAAAACGTATCTTTTCATACTGCATATCAAACGTTTTACTTTCAAAATTCTAAAGCGCGGATTTAGATCGTGACCGATTTTTAAATCCAGAGCACAAAGCCATAGTGAATCTTTTACCGAGTAGAAAGGGTTTACCAACTTTCTTTGGCATGTTAAGTACAATCGTTTCCTATAAGCTGACATTTACAAAATATCAGTGTAACAGAATAGTGTTTTCAATCTGATTCACTTCTGGTCTGAATCTGTCCCAGATGTGTAATCTGTCTCCTGTGTTTTTCAGAAATGCACCCACACTGATGACGTGAAGCTGTGCACTGTGATCGTCAAGTCCGGTGGAAATTTTCCTGTAAACAACAAAAATGTGGTACGACCAATTTAGCTCTGCCTATTAAAACAGAGTTCCTAACAGTTTAACGGTTTGTCCTCCATGCCAGTAGCCATGACTACAGATGACATTTGAGAATTGACAGCGTGTCAGAATACATTATGAAACATAAATGTAATTTTCCATCCACTTAAAAGCTTTATTCTTGAAGTTACGGTTACCCAAACCGTACACAAGAGAGCTGTCAAGTCATCCTTTTAACTTCCTTACTGTAAATTGTCGTCATAATGCATCATAATCTGCACTTCAGAACTGCATTAAAACTAAATTGTGTTTCTGTTGTCAGATCTTCATAAAGGAGGTGGTAAACAATGGAGATGACATCCAAATGGAAGAAATCACTGACTTAAATCCTCAGAGACAGAAGAAACAGGACCATTCTGGCGCAAATCAGGAACACAGCAGGCTGGTTAACACTAACCTAAGAGAGACTGACAGATCAGCCCCGTTGCCTGAAGCCGGTGTCAAGCCCGAACGAAACGGCAACACCAGCAACATTACGAAAGTGACCAAAGTGTTTGAGATCCAGGTCTCACCCAACGGCAAAACACAAGCATCGGTGAAGACTCTTAACAAACGCAAATTCTCCCAGCAGAAGGAGAAGAAGGCCACTCAGATGTTAGCTATTGTCCTCGGTAAGCGTATACTTATTGTTTTCACTGTAATCTAAAGGTGATCAGTTTAAAAGTAATGTTAATATACTGCCTACTGCTCCAGTTTAATGTGTAGAGGCAGCTTCATTTCTTATAAAAGGGTTAATACTGCGGATCTGTGGAGCTTTTAGCATCGCTCTGTTCGTGTGCCTCAACGGAAGCAATAAAACCGGACTTTTTGTACTGAAGAAATCACACCCTTAATGTAATTCGCTAATTTGATTAGTGTCATAGAAAGAGTGCAAAACGTTGGATATTTCTTGTTCATTTCACATAATAACATTTCTTCGATTTTTGATGTGGTCTTTAATAACCCACTGTAAAGCTTTTAAATAGACGCGCTCGGTAGAGCACGCCAAACCCTTCACTTCCATTTTAGCGAGCTACACGACATGATTCAATATTAAAAGACTCCTCAAATCCCCTGCGTGAAACTTTTTAATTTGTTTTATCTGGGTTCTCGACTTCAGAGCAGTCTGTCTCGAAGATCTGTCAAAAAGATTCAGAGCCCTCACACTGTTTTGTTTTGACAAGCGATCCACTTCGCTTCACTTCTGTTTACATTACTTTCAGGTGTATTCATCATCTGCTGGCTGCCGTTCTTCATCACGCACATTGTGAACACGTACTGCCAGGTCCCTCCCGAACTCTACACCGCCTTCACGTGGCTGGGATACGTGAACAGCGCCGTTAATCCCATCATATACACCACGTTCAACATCGAGTTCCGCAAAGCTTTCATTAAGATTCTTCACTGTTGAGCAGGAACTCACTTCAGAGGAGCTGAAGCGAAGAAAACAGTGGACACACTGTAAATCTTAATGTAGAGAATCAAAGTGACTGTGACCCGGTGGCTGTCTGTTACATTTCACTGGAGTTAAACAATGGCTGAAGGAATGTATATAAATTGTTTGTCTTATAAAAGGGAATTTTGTTTTCAGGATCATGTTGCACAAAAAATAAGAAAAAACATACAAAAACATGAAAACCACAGTGGGAATTAAACCTTTCTAAGCAGTTTCATCTGCTCAGAGACTGCAGTGTTATCTGCTCTATTTAAAACAAGCCTTTGCTTACTGTATTTGTTGGTCAGTATTATTTTTGTTTCTCTGATCGTTTGCTGAAAACAGCATTTAAAATCATGGTAGTCACATACTGTGATTCGAACAGTGGCTTTTGGTAGTAAATTGTAGACCATGCATTGCATGGGAGTTGTGTTTCTTCTGTTGAAAACCTTGGTCATGCCAGTAATGTCTGCAGTGTCATGTTCTGTTTTTATAATGTGTGTGTCAGATGTTCACTAAGCAACTAACTGCAGGAAGAAACCGTAAATAATACACGCAGTTAAAAACAAATTGTAAACAACTGTCATTTATGTATCAATGTTAAAGCTTTCGTTCTGCATTAACAGCAACGTGCATATAAAATAACAATTTAAGGAAGAAAAAATAACTTCAGTTAAATGCTGAGACTTGCAAACAAACTAGTTTTGACTGTTATTTGTCAGCTTTCCCAATGGAAGCAGAAACCATTTTGGTTCCCTGTTTTGTCCTTGAAGAAGTAAACAAAATACAAATGGAGTGAAAAAGAAGGATCAGAACAATCTGCTTATGTCTCCAAAGAGTCCATCGTGGAAAAGACGGAGGGACGCCATCCAAGCGTGCAAAAATGCATCAGCGTCAGCAAAACTGTTATTTTAATTTAAGTTTTCTTTTTACTATTTATTACTATGAATACATGTTTATATGAAAACATTTATCATCAAACACTTTTATGCTTTATATGACACATTGAATGTGATGGGCCTGCCATTGCAATGTAATGCATGTTATGTTCTCATGAGATGTATGTCGCACAATGATATAAGCTTATGAATAAAGTAATTGTGCACTGGCGGATGCGGTATCGACCTATTAAAAACATCATCAAAACAACATCATGTTTTCTTTTGAGAACAGGGTTTCACTGTAAACTTTATGTAAGTAAAAGGATACTGGAGCCGTGAATCAAAGTTGGTCTCTGGCCTAAGGGGTGAGTGTAATTGATGTGGCACAGAGCATCTTGATCTGCGTGCGTGTTTTAAGGACAACACAATAAAACATTGGCCCCATGGCAACCATCTGCGGACAGACACAGCTGGTGATCCAGCCCGTTGTTCTTCTTGCTGGCAAGGTCTGACTGCAAACTACAACACACAGTTGCACACTATACAACATGCTACAATGCACCATACACTGTTATACAGCAGATTGCCACACACATAGCTTTGTGTATTGTAGGTGTACCCAGGGGTACAAAAGTTTAAGTGGACACAATACTTCTTTTTGCATTCGTTTTAAGAAACATTTATTTGAATTAAAAAGTTAAATTGCATAATTGTTTTAACAACGCACATTACACATTTACATTTCTGAATTTATGAGAGATTTTGTGGCCCCTTTTTACCATTACAATATAATGAATAATACATTATTTTGGTTAAAATATTTTTCTTAAATATTACATTAATAATATATTTTTGTGGAATTTGGAGTCATATAATAACATCAATAATAAATGCATCAAAATAAATTACATTTTGTAAAGGCACGAGGTCACATATAAATCATACTTCTGCGTTGATTGTGAAGCACAGATCACTGTCACAATTTACAGGGCCACCCATATAGACATTCAATGAAGGCATTAAGATGAGATTAGATCTGTAAGCGCTTGACCTTCATCCCTTGGGATGTGTAGAGGACCTGTCATTCGTTTCCCTTTTGTAAATAAAACATATCGGCCAGCATTTAACATTTATCACCTTTCCTCTACATAACAATCACAAACGGCAAGTGCTGTACAAAATGTTGGTAAAAAAATGTGTTTGTTCTTAAAAAATCAAAGCCACTACACTAAGTTAACTTTACACTAGGAAAGTTGATGGCTTTTCAACAGAATCATATTTCAAGTTCAAGTTCTTTAGCTCAAAACCGTGTCACTCGAAATCTCGTTAGCTGAGTAAATCAGCATCAAAAGAACTCGTTAGCATGATCGCTAACACCTGAGAGCAGCTCTGTAAATTGCATAAAATATTCCTGAATGCAATGGAATGCATTGCATGTAGGTAATAGCTGTCATGGATCTGGACAGTTTCTAATTAACTAAATTGCTTCTTTGATACATTGCAATCAAAGCTATTTTTCCTGCGAGTCAATTGAAAAACACGTGCGACGACAGGTTTCATCATTAGATACGTAGCTTTCAACAGCCCTTGATTGCCGTCGACACTTAACTGAACCTGAAGGAGGTCACATTGGTGGAACATTAAGTCATTCTGGAGATGTGACAGAACGTAACAAGGTAGGAAGGGTACAATTTATAATTTGTTTGATAGAGGTATTTGTGTTCTGAAACAGCTGGAGAAGCGTGCCGGTGTGGCGATTTGCATATGATTGCTCGATTCATTTCAAGCATACGGAATTAGTTTTGGACATGTCTGTTTAATCACAGCGTCATTTTATCTTTTGGACTGAATTGTTAGATCTTTGGATTGGGACATTTTGACTGGGAGGATTCTGGTTGTGGAAGTCGAGAGATAATAGAGAGACAGAGAGCGTGACAGAGAGACGAGACAGACAGAGAGACAGAGAGAGAGACAGACAGAGAGAGAGACAGACAGAGAGAGAGCTCCCACAGCATTGAGGCTATAATCACTTGCTTGGCATGGTTACCTCTCCTCCTATGAGCTCAACTATAAAGAGAATTAAGCCGGGCCAGCTGAGCCACAGGCAGGTGCTGTGTTTGTTTTTCTGATGTGTTAATAAGACCGCTCCTGCAGCCCACTGGACCATACTGCACACCCTGCCCAGCCAAACCCACATCACTGATTCATTGAACGGGGCAATTCTGTCAGGAATTGCAAATAGAAACAATTTGTCTACACAATTATGTCATTATTTGAGGAAATAGCATTGACCCAAGCCTTGCCTATGACTTTGGGTAACAGTGTGGCCATTTTGATTTGAAAGGGATCGACCGGAGCAGTAAGATACCACATTTTTATATTTATAGTCACCATGTAAACATGTTCTCATTTAAGCAATGGAATGTGGAATGTGTGTACTTTGTTGTGACTAAAAAACAAACTGAAGTTCACATTATTTCCAAAATAAGGGAAGTATTCAGTTTAAGTGATCAGAGGAATCACGATTTTAGTTTCATTGAAGCTGTAGTTTTAGGAGAAGCAGTTACTACCAGTACCAGTTAGGTAGTTCATTACATGTTCTGAAGCTGTAATTCTAATAGTAGTAGTAAGGTAGTTCATTACGTATCGTGAAGCTAAAGTTTTAATAGTAGTAGTTAGGTAGTTCATTACATGTTCTGAAGCTGTAATTCTAATAGTAGTGGTTAGGTAGTTCATTATGTATCGTGAAGCTGTAATTCTAATAGTAGTGGTTAGGTAGTTCATTACGTATCGTGAAGCTGTATTTTAATAGTAGTGGTTAGGTAGTTAATTACATGTTCTGAAGCTGTAATTCTAATAGTAGTGGTTAGGTAGTTCATTACGTATCGTGAAGCTGTAATTCTAATTGTAGTAGTTAGGTAGTTCATTACATATCATGAGGCTGTAGTTTTAATAGTAGTAGTTGGGTAGTTTATTACTTACGCATGAAATGTATAAATAAAGTGCTACAGTATTTGTTAAGAATGAAAGGAGACCTGCATACATAATCCTACCTAACGTTTTCTTTTTAGATGCAGCAAAAATTTCATCTGAACCTGTCAGCCAGTGACCACCATACGTTTTTGTTGAGCGATAAAGAGACTTTTTGATAAAAAGTCCTTTTTTGTCAAGAGGCATGAGGAGTGAACGTTTGTGAATGGGTGATTTTTGAAACGGCTTTTCAGAAAACACATTTTTAAAAAAATATTAAACTTTTATTTTGGAAGTTGTATTGAAAATCTTTGAAGGGGCACGGGGCTTCTTACAGAAAGCTAGCAGCTTTATAAACTCAATGAAATGTCAACGCAGTGTCATAAATCTGGCAGATCTAAACAAATGATCTAAATGGTCTAAACAAATGATCTAAACAAAAATAAGGGGAACAGTAAAAGAAAGCTGTGGTTTAAGTGCTATACACTCGCTGCTTTATAAAGCAGTTAAGGCCAGTTCTTTGTGTGAGAGAAACACTTGGTGTTTTATACAACAGAAGGTGAAGGTGTGACCTTCAACCAAGATGAAGAGAGATTGAGCAGAGAAGGTATTGGACAGAGTAGAGCTGCTCAGTCTTGTCAAGGTTCAGTCTCAGGTGATGAGGAGCGACTGTTGTTGAGATCTTTGAGATTGTAGGTGAAAAAGGACACGAGAATGTGAGAAACAGTTTGGCGGCAGCGGAAGGAGAAACAATGAGATCTGATAGCATAGTCTGATACAGACAGAGAACAGCATTAGCTACTCAAAAAAACGTGTGTAAACCTTCTTATATTGTGAATATGAGGTACATGAAATTACTGTGTCCTAAAGTGTTATACTGCCTTAACCTCATTCTGTCAAATTTTAATGGTGAATGAATGACGGTGGGACAAAAAAACATCCAGCTAAAATAAGAAATTAATCAGTTTGCACATCTGCCGGGTCTTGAATTATATGCGGTGCTTGCATTAATCTTCTGCAAGGTCCAAACTGGTCCCAGTCAACATGACGAATAACCAGTTAACCATCATTAAAAATATCGGACTGACGCTTGCATCAGCACCTTGGGTCACCAATTCATTCTCAACAAATGGTGATGCATGGGTTCTTAGGGGTCACAGATAGAAGGTAGAAACAGAAAGAGTTCCGTGTAGCTCCGATGGGCTCCTGGGTTCTATAAAAATCTTCAGCAGCCTCTAAAGCTTCTTTGAAAAAAAAAGATTTTTGGGATAAAATATGAAAACGGGCAGATATATTTTCCATTTGTCACTGAATGTGACATTAACAGTAAAAACAATGGAAATGTAACGTATAGCCCTATATTCCTATAGCTCAACTGTTACTGCATTGAATTCTAGTGCACAGGTCATGGGTTTGTTTCCCTGGGAACGCGTACATTGATCAAATGTAAACATTGTATGTTCTGCAAGTCAGCTAGATAAACACATCTGCCAAGTGCATTCATGTAAATGAAATCCCTGTCAGATGAATAGTTTTAACAATAACTATAATACATTTAGTTACTGACTATTAAAAGCACTTCAAGAAATAAATATACTGTATCTTCAAATGCCTATCTATAACTATAGCACAAAAAGTTATTTTTTACACAAAAAGTATTTGTGTTAAGCAAGCTTATTCGGTGGTGCCAGTTATAGCAAGCCCAGTTTTCCTCAGAAACAAGGTGTTCATAACAACCTCCATCAGGGATTAAAGTATGAAAACAAACAAAAACCTAAGGACGCTAAACAAAACCCTTTATACAACAGTGTAAACAGTTTAGTGTGACTATTTAACAAACACTATTTAACACACTTGGTGACTAACAACACCAGCATCCTCTTACCAGCAACTGTTACCTAAACAAAACCTTTTGTTCTGACTATGTTATGGCAACAGACAATGTGTTGACAGTGAGCAAGATCATGGTGAGATTCTCTGCAAGTGTTCGGATGATGCAAGTTGGGTAAAAATGAATCAACCGTTCATTAGCAAAGCTCTCTGTGTGGTTGGCTGAAGGGCGCAAAAGTACCGAAATGTAACTTAAAGAGAGAGCAATCATTGGTCATGCTTCACTCAGACAATCGTCTCTCAGACACAGTGCTGTATTTTTCCTTGAGGTGTGCGGTCTTGTGTAAATCCATTTTTATCAAATTTTCTGTAGAGAATTAAACTTAACCCGCATCTACGATGCTCTCTGGTGAATTACCAGCAGTCCCCAGGAAATATTTTGGAACGTGGTATTGTGAAAGCTTTTGAGGTCACACATAAATAAAAAACGGAACTGAATAATTAATAGCCCCTCTTGCAAACTCTTCTTAGGATCCGAGCGCTACCGTCTATGTAGTTTAATTAAATTGATGATATCTGACAAGTGTACATCACACAGCGGGAAGCCCTCACTTCACCTGCCAATAAGCTTTGATTTACTCTGTAAATATGTATAAACATACACAAAGGTGGAGCAATCTCTCTCTAAGCATAATAATGTGGCAGTGATTCTTTATCTTCGTTGTAATTAGGTCCACTACATGAAGTTAAATTGGAACAAAATTGTCTTATGTTTGTTTGTTTGTTTGTTTGCTTTGATATGTGAGGTCACTGGCTGATTGGTTGGCTGTCTCTTACAGTTAAGGTCCTCTAACAGCCTGAGAAACAGAGTACAGGAGAATTTAATTTGAATTACAGCATATTAATGAAGATTGCATCAACAGACATGCAGCGAACGTTCTCGTCAAAACGGTTGCGGTTTTGTAGGTTTAATGAGGTATTGAATGCGTCTTGTGCATCACAGTAAAGAAGCTGCAGGCCTGATAATGCGGGACAGGGTGGGGGGGGGGGCATGCTTTCAGATTTCTTAAACATTTAATTTTATTACCTCAAGAATACTTACTTAAAAACACTCACAGCGGAGAAAGTAATTCTACTTGTCTTATTTTTATTTTAACACCTCAGAAACTTAATTACTGGTTGTCTCCTCTAAACCCCAAGAGAAAGTGAAATTATTGAAATGAAGCGTAAGTACTTCTTTATAATTCCAGCTTTTTCTATTTCAAGCTTTTTGATCATAAGCTGATGTGTCATGTTTAATGTAGCTTAAAGTCAAACGCAAAACCTCTTTATTTCAGTCTTGATTGGACTGACCTCACATTCAGTTGTGTAATGAAGTTCAGCAGAGCACCAGTGAAGCAATACAAATATATTTCACTATATAAGTTTATACAACGGTTAATTTTTGTTCTCTAGCTTGATTAGTAATAGTATGTTTAATAGTTTTCTGCTTGTTTTTGTGCTGTTAAAGATTACAATATGTGAGCGGTTTGGAGTGGAAGGGGGAGTGGAAAGGGAAGGTGTGTGATTGTCTGGGGCAAGGAATGGGAAGTGGAAAACCTGGAGTGGATCTGGAATGTGTACAAAACACTAAGAGCGAGGGAGGAAACTGCTCTCTCTGTCTCACATAAGCTGACTGGTTTTCAGTGTTTGGTGATATGCTAAGCTTAATATTAGATTCTTACTAACCGCTTAAGTTGGCGGAGAAGAAATAAATAATAACCGACCAATGTTATAATGGTATAAATGTAATATCACACTTGTGACTATTAGCATGGTTGTGATTACATGTGACATGAGGTCAGCTACTGTAAATCACAGCCATGCAGGTATTTACTACGACAGCACTACTGCATGTGTGATTGCTTAAGCGTAATAAAGAGTTCACCCAATTTTTTTTCCATCATTTACTCAACCTCATGTCATTCCAAACCTGTGTAACTTTTCTCCTGTAGAACACAAACAATGACATTTATAAAAAATAATGTAAGTAATTTTGCATCCTTGCAATAGAAGTCAATGGGTGCCACTGTTGTCTGAATACCAACCTACTTTAAAATATCTTCTTTTGTTTTCCTCTATAGCAAAAACTTTATACGGGTTTGGAATGACATGAGGGTGAGTAAATGATTGTCTTTTTTTTTGTAAGTTGTTTTGCAGATATTTTATATATTTTTTGCACTTTTGATTTACTGAAGGCCAAAGCTCTTACTCAGAAGCGGAAGCCTGTCAGAAAATGAGAAACATGTTGCCAAACTAGTTTTTTTGTCGTCGGTGAGAGTAAACACGAATGCGAATACCACGAATGCTTGTCATTTTTTTACTGTAACAATTACGGCATGCGCGTACTGTATACACATTGTCTGACATGAGAAGGGTGGAGTTCAAGTTTTACAATTATTAAAATGAATAAACACAATACCATACTTTCCGGTAGACCTGTTTTTGCTTTTAAAATACTCTACAACATACAGCCAGTGTGGAAAAACAGTCAAATTGGTTTCATTCATAACACCAACAGTACATACAGCACCTAAGATCTATTCCAACCCCAGACAAAGGCGTGAAATTCTTGGAATTTAAATCAAGAACAGCAATGACTGTGTATATAAGAACAGGCTTTGCAGAGGGAGAAAATCAATAGCAAAAATCGATGCTGCACTCCCTGTAATGGTGGAGTTATCTGTCACCGAACACTGACTGTTCTCTGCGCCTCAACCAGTGTGTTAGCTGCTCAGTAACAGCACTGCCTCTGTGTTGTTGCACCGCTGGGCCAAAGTGAAGGCCGTACATCCTTTGGAGTCCAGTGTAAGCCGCTGTGCATTATTCATCAGCAGAGCTTTAATAATGGGGATGTTGTTGTGCTGGACGGCTAAATGTAACGGTGTTGACTGGTTGTTGTTCTGGGCGTTCACATTGGCCTTATGGGATATCAGCTGAAGAACGCTAGGGAAGCAGCTACTGTTGCAGGCTAAATGAAGAGGCGTCCAGTTGTTGTCCTCAGACAGGTTTGGGTCAGCGCCTGCTGCTAGCAGCACTGAAACCACCTCTTCCTGCCCATGATGGCAGGCCAGATGCAGGGACGTCCAGCCGTCCTTTCCTTGGGCGTTGACTGAGCCGTGGTGCTCCTCCAACACGAGAATCGTCTCGTGGTGGCCCTTCAGGGCTGCCAGGTGCATGGGCGTCCAGTTCTGATGGGTTCTGAGATCAGGGTTGGCTCCTTTATTCAACAGGATCCTACAGATGCCCGTGTAGCCTTTAAGAGCAGCAAAATGAAGGGGGGCGTAACATCGGTCATCAACTTTGTTCACATCTGCTCCACTGTTCACCAGCAAACGCACCACCCTAAAGTGGCCCTCGTCTGCCGCCAGATGCAGGGGTGTGGACTGCAGGTTATCTGTTTTGTTTATGTCAGCTCCCTTTGCGAGCAGAAGCTTGACGATATTGACGTAGCCATACACGCAAGCCACGTGCAGCGGCGTGCGCCCGGACTGGCCCTCTTGCTCGTCCACGCCATGCAGACGGGGGAGCAAGAGTCTCACGACGTTCTCGTAACCGTTCTGAGATGCTAAGTGCAATGGTGTCCAACCATCCTTCTCCTTGGCCTCACCTTTGGCCTTATGTTCTAGCAAAAGGCGAGTGGTTCTGTCATCTCCAGCCTGGGTGGCGTAATGCAGCGCGGTCCACCGGTCGCAGTCGCAGAGGTTGACATCAGCACCACGGTCAATCAGCAAGCTGCAGATCTCATAAAACTTGTGCAGAACTGCAATGATGAGCGGGGTGTAGCCCTTAACACTCTGGCAGTTCACCGAAGCCTCTAGATCCAGGACCATCTTCACACTCTCCGTGTCCCCGCTTGCCACAGCATGGTGAAGCAGAGAATTGTTGTCTTTGAAGAGCATCGACACATGTTCTTTTCTCAGAACCTTCTTGAACGTCTCAAAGTCCTTGTTTACCAGGAGAGAGTGAACGCTTGAGGAAGCTTCTGTACCGGGTCAGAAGAAATGAAATGGAAGACAGCTGTTTACAAAGGTCAGTTCAACAACACGAACAACATTACAAGCATTCTGTAGGTGACTGGTGGATGTACTAATGTATAAAAACATAACTGTCATGTTCACACTGTCGCAGCAAACTTCTGCCCCAAATGATTTTGTATGTTGTGGTTTTCTTTTAAATTGATTGTAAATGCAATTAAAAGCACATACAAGCTCCAACATTGTAACAGTCTACAGTGCATTATATGCACATAATTCTGCTACAAGTGTCAGAAAATGATGGATGAACTAAATTCTTTAACAAGTTCACTACAAACGCTTGTGATTGACAGTGTTACTTCTCCAGTTTGTTGGCATTTGCAGGGGAAGTGTGTGAAGAGGCCCAAGTACAGAACGTTTGTACAGGCATTGATAAACATTTAGAAAACCGGATTTAAAATAATTACCTGAAAATTCATCTTTCTTCTTTAGATCCTGATGGAAAGAAACCACATTGAATTAATGTTTTTTTCAGGTTATTTTAATGTTATGTGCACCACGCAGCATGTCACACATCGTTTACATCAGTTAAGATCGTGTATATGAAGATATATATGAAGATATATATATGAAGATATGAAGATGTTGTCGTGTGCTTCAGACATGAATAGTCACCATTGCTACTGCTAACAACTTATGCGCTGACTGTGCACTGTGAGTCACTTACATTCAGAATGGCATGTGTGGGCAGGCTGTTTCTCCTCATCTCACCCCGTAAATTTGTGTCTGGGATTTTCAGGATTTCACTAAGAACTTCAGTCACTTGAACGATGTCTGCAGAGAAATGGAGATGATGCCACTGAATGTCACTTTGGAAAGCTTTGGGAATGTCTTTGGGAATGTCACTTTCTTTAGGGCACTTTTAACATGTCCATCTGAATAAAAAATGCGCAACCGGCTGGCAAATGATTGACAGCCTTTCAGCTTTTATGGTGGAGCGTTTTAATGGGGCAGCGCATAATGTGAGAGACAAAATCACAGAACGGAGGACTTGACTGCGCTAATTGCATCGCAATGTTTGTAATGTGATGTACAGGTCTAACTGTATTTACTTCATTATACGACACCGCAACAAAATTAGCAGTTTATGAAAAAGTTTATGAAAGCGTTTTAATGCATTTGAATGCGTATGGAGAACATTAGCTTTCATGAACACATCCACTAAATCAAATCATTTAATTGAATCTTTCACTAAAGGTGACCTGATGGAGGTACAATCGCAGAGGAACTGTGAGGTTGATAAAAGATGCAGCACTTGTTGGTTCTTCTCTGTTATTTCAGAAGCTTACAAAGCAAGAGCACATGAGGAAACATCTGCTGGGACTTCTGTATATAACAGAGCACTATTACGTTCTTCATTATTCAGAAGCAGAAATTAGA
Organism: Botia almorhae; assembly: GCA_036877575.1. Classification (NCBI taxonomy): domain Eukaryota; kingdom Metazoa; phylum Chordata; class Actinopteri; order Cypriniformes; family Botiidae; genus Botia; species Botia almorhae. The sequence goes on from JAZGTJ010000237.1 coordinate 55,834, forward strand.
TTTGGTACCAGAGAAAGCAGGTCGCTGGTTGCAGTCCTGGTGCCAGCATCGCTGCATGACATCAATCATCTCCTCACACTCAGGTGGCTTGTCTTCTGGGATCATCTCCACGCTAGGCCTTTTGCCAGATGACACTCTGATTAATATTTCTGTCATATTCAACGCTGTGACAAAGAAAACAGAACAAATTGCTTGCACTGTTATCGCTGTACAAAACAATTTCCAAATAATTAACATCAGAGCTCCAGCGATGTACTTATTGGAACACCCTCATGTGTAAAATTAGGAACAAGACATACCTTGATACGAGCGCTGCTGTGTGAGGATTTCCCAAATGACGATAGAAAAGCTACAAGATTAGAATAATTCGATGTTTGTTTCATTTGCATTGAGTTTTTTCAAGTTTCAAGTTCATACAGACTTCCTGCAATGGCTTCAAAGTCATGAACTCTTCTCACCTGTATACATCATACTTGGTTCCAGGGGGTTCCTGATTCTGTGTTAGTGTCTCTGGAGGAACATAGTGTAAGTTCCCTCGAGCAGTCAGGTGCTCGATGAATTGCGTCTTACTGGAGAACTCTTCCCATTTAATGAGACCAAAATCTGAGACCTTAGAAGAATAAATGAAACCTGAAACCACATTCTTCCCTCTAAATGTTCTCACGCTTTGCCTTGTAATGGAAATGAATCTGGAGGCATTTAAATAGTTCCTGACTTACCTTGACATGCAGATGATTGTCAAAAAGTATGTTGGCTGGTTTTAAATTCAGATGAAGAATGGGTGGTTTCAAACTGTGCAGAAAGTTCATGCCCATGGTTACTTCATGGATCATTTGGAACTTCTTGGGCCACATTAACACATGGCTGGTTATGAGGTTATCCAGAGAACCGTTGCTCATGTACTCCATAACTAAAGCAGGTGGATCTATGCTGACTCCATAAAGGGAAATTAAATAATTAAATTTCAGTCTTCCGATTCTGGACATCTTTATCATGTTCCTGTAGAGAGCAAAAAGAATAATAAATAAAAAATATGAAATACATAATTTATGTATCACCCAAAATTGCTATACAACAGTCAGTGAATACGCATTTATGCTAGTTTGAAGCATTCAAAATGACAACTACAAATTTCTTACAGTCATTTTAGTTGTAACAGTGTACTTGTGTTACCTGTAGTCACAGGTTGTGGTCTTTAAGGCACATGTTTCCCGCAGGAGTTTGAGCTTCACCTTATAGACTTGACCAAACTTGCGCTCAGCCACTTTCTCCCAGTCGTTTTCAAATTCAGCTTTTTTGAAATGAGTAAATTTTTCCAGACTTCCTTCTCTGGAAGAATTAACTCCACTGGAATTGGCTGTTGTCATTTTATTTTCCAGTCTCAGGAAACGAGCGACCTTTCCTTCAACATCTCACACTGACACACAGAAACCAGTTCAAGGAACCACACACTCGACAAAAACGCTGGTTTTGGCAGGAGGAGTCAGAGCAGGAAACGATTTAAATAAAATCTGGCATGGCCAGTTTTGTATGAGCGACACAGGTGAGGCAGAGGGATTTGAATGAGACACCTTATAACCGGATATTCCAGCTTTGTGTTTGTTGCGCAACAGTGAGCAGTGATTCATAAAGCACACGTGCATGTTTATTTTATTAAATGTTATTGATAGAGGTTGCCACAATGATTTGAGGCTAAATAGTTTAAGGTGACGTGTGACATTTCTTTACCACTATCGTCAAAACGGCAAAAATAATGAATGTTTCCGTATTCATCTCCCATTGGTCGAAAACAGATAATGCAATCGCAAACCAACGCCAGTGTTATGTTCCACCACTTATTATGACTGCATTATGTATGGTGCCACTGGTACGCGAGAATGACGTTATCTTTATTTGAAAGTCTGTTAGAATAACAGTGCAAATTACATTTTAATTATAACGAAGACCATTTTATTATAGTTTATATTATTACTTACTTTTTCTCAAGTGCCATTCGAATTTCTCTACACATCAGTGAAACGTGCGGAGTGATGATTTTCATAAGCAATGTGTGATGCTAATGAACCTTAATTCACAGGCCTTCCAAAAACTCTAAAGTAATAACTCTAATAACGATAATTAACAATCAAGCAGGGAGCTTTGCTTTTGAAGTGGGAGAGACTTGGCTCACAGTGGCTGCGATTCAGGCTTTGTGTGGCCAGCCGAGAGCCACTTCATCATTAAGCGCTGCACAAAGAATCACGCTCTGTGTCTCATGGCAATTACGATCGGCTGATTTTCTGCTTGGGTGTATATCGATGCAAGTGCCAGATTCACAGTCAGGGCGTGTCATAAAGATCTACTTTTATTGATGCAGTCCGGGTAACTGTATTCACTGTGAATAGTGACTGTTTGTGGTAAATGGCATTTTACAACTTAAGATAAAGAAATCAATGAGCTAATTATCTTAATCAGTAGGGCGTAATTATATAACTAGCGGTTTCTTCCTGTCGAAGATTCTCTTTCTGCACCACATGATGTTGTAGCTTGTTTCTTTTTAATGCTTTTGTGTTTTAGTTCTGTGACATATTTGCTTCATTTCCTGTTGGTTCCATTTTGTTTAAACTTTGAATTACATAAAACCATTATGGTTTCTATAAGGTGATTTCCCTCTGCCACCTATACCTGCTTACCCCCTGGGTTTTCTCAGCTCTGGTGTGGTGATTTACATATAGATGCATCTAGAAGTAATATAAGCTTGTTAAAACTTAATTACTACTCTATTGTATTATCTAATAGTCACTATTTGAAGGGGAAATCCATAATGTGGAATTTAAAGTGCAGTGGTGCAGAACCTGATCCGCATGTCCAGTGTGTGTGTGTGTGTGTGTGTGTGTGTGTGTGTGTGTGTTTCTTTACAGAGATGTATGTATGTGTGTGTCTTGTTAACACAGTCAACACTATGAAGATGTACATTCACGTACACATGCATCCAACACACTTTCCACATCTGAATACTGTTCCAATTATTCTACTGTATGCTATTGTATATTGTATACTGTTGTACAGTATTGTAAATTATGTATTGTATATTGTGTACTATTGTATCGTACATTATAGATTGTATATTAATGCATTGTATAGTATACATATTGTATATATGTATTTTATAATATATACACAGTCTCCTTGCATTCATTGTTATTATATTTGTTGTTGCGTTTTCAGCGGATTTATGATGTGACTGTTGTGAATTACGGTACCCTAAATGTACTGATGAAAAACAAGAGATTCTTATTGTAATATTACAGTAAGAATTAACATTGATATATTTAATTGGTTTGTCTTTCTTTTTGTAGCATTGTATTCCATTTTGCTCAGTTGTAACACCCAATGCTGCTACACAGAATAAATGTGTATTCAAGAGCACTACAGTTCACTTTAAACAATGTTAATTGTCTCATTAGTTTTCCAGTGCAGCTGCTAAACGCAATGATGAGCAACCCAAGAACTGTCAGAGAATGATTAAGTGCTCATTGTAAATTTTATCCAGATGACTGGTTTGTTTTGATCTCCTTCTCTGTTAGCATTCACAGAGGACCCTGGACCAGCAGCAGGCAGCCCTTTCCAGACAGCGTCTGTTCACCATCCAGACTAGCAACAGAGCCAAACAAGTGAGTAAACAGCCGAAAAATGTATAATCACCACTGCTGCCTCAGTGTCAGCTGCACCACAAAATTAACAAGCCAAATCAGACAGTCTAGAACATTCTGCTGAAATGTTTTTGCCTTGTTTTATGAGCACACCAGAGATACATGCTCATAAGTTACCTGCTGTTTCAGTTGATGAATTGTCTGATCCTTTCAAAACAGGCCCGAAAGAAATCAAATTTCCTGCGCTGCTACAGATGGCAACCGCTTTTTCAACAGGAAGTGCATTTTGTCGCTCGACGGACTGCTGCAACGAGAAACAAATAGCCAATGATGTCACCATTCTAAAATCAATGAAATCAAACTGTTGCTGAAATAAACCACCCGAACTTCTGTATACTTTTAACTTGTTAACAGCTTTCAAGAGTTATTCTGTCAGCCTCCGAAATGCCTACTTCACTTTCTGTCTGCTCCTGACAAAGTAACAAGCTTCGGGAAGATCATTTATATAGAATCTGCAGACACTGTCATCAAACCAGCAAGAGTAATGAAAAGTAGAAAATGTTTCAGGAGAAATATTGAGACTTCTTCAAGGGTGATAAATGATCCCCGAGTTCTCATCTGAGGTATATTCGAGTCACGCAGTTGAGCCTCACCCTCCAAATGGTTCCTCAAACACACACTCGGGTCACAGTGCAGGTAAGAGCTGGAGTAATTGATCATCTGGAAAAGACGGATGGTGAAGGCGGCCCTTTCTGACGTGACGCTGGGAAGCAGTCTGATGGCATGAAGGTCTGTGGCTTGCCTGGGGGAGTCACATCAGAGACGCATTAGCCCTCTGTGAGGAAAAGGAACTTCAACAGCACGCGCGTAACCGAAATAATGAACCTGTCGGGTGATACAAACAGTGACGAAACGTCTTGCACTAAAAAGCACGGAAATTAAGTCCTGCCTTTTGTGCTGCTTTTTCTTTGCTCTAAAGACAAAGTGCTGTATGTAGAAAACTGACATTTCTGTCACTGCAATAACACTGAAAGAGAGTTTTGCTAAATGAAACCAGAAAATATCGTGTGAATTTAAAAGTAACCACCTCATTTTAAAAAGGTTTTAAAAGAACAGTGCACTCAAAAATACTAAATCTGGTATTAACTTCCTATAATTTTAAACCAGCTTTTTAAAGCAGACTTTTGAAGGATCTTCATGCAACAATTTTTACATGCATGTAATTGAATACATGTAAATTCTCTTTTATGTTCATAAGTAAAGAAATGCGAACAAATTCCATAAAACAAATTCGAGTGAATTTTTCTTTTCCTTTGGGTTCCATTCCTACATTTTGGTACATAAATCCTCTAGAAAGTACACATTTCCCTGTTTCTGGATACTAGACACAGTGTTATTGGCAACAGAGTTGAGCTCTATTGTAAGTGAACATTTCTCACATCAGCAGGGTCAAACAACATTACTCACAGCTCCATATAAAGATATGCTTTGCCCAAGATATTTATAAACTGTTTGAGAAAAACAGCCAATCATTATAATGCTGTTACCATGTGATAAGGTGACCAACTCAAGCACAGGTGAGTCACATAAACTGCTGCTGATCTATTAAACCTGCACAAAATTGGAGATGGGAGATGAGATCCATATGATCCATCCCTGCGTGCCTGTTATTTGTTTTTAGGTTGATGATGATGATGTGCAGGCTTCTCAAGGCAGGGTTGAGATCTCCAGGTCTGATATCTCTCTCCACATTCTGTTGTGTAGTTGCTCAGATGATATCTGTAGATGATCCACAGTTATCATCTGAGATTTGTGCTTTGTTCTAAGATGGAAGAAGACTATCAGATGGTCAAAGCTCCACTGCACACAGTGAAAATGAATTAGGGTGACAGCATTCATCATGATAATGATCTATTTAGAGTGCATCTGAACCTGTGGAGCTAAAGTTTAAATCAGTTACAATACCTATACTTTAAGTGTTGCTGTTTATGCAGCCGATAAAAGCTGCTTGATTGCATAAATTAATTGTATAGAGCTACAAATGTAATATGGCTAGCATACTTCAGATAATTTGGTCAAATTTGATGAAGTTACATTAGAAACTCTTTTGATCGCACAGACAGTGTCTGAGCAAATCTGGGCAAAGTTTAAGACAATGTGGAGATCTCTTCTGAAACTAAGATTAACTAAATAACAGGAGTCAACAATAATCCTAAATTAACAATAATCTTTTCACTCTCCATCTAATCTCACAGCTGTCTGGACAATAAAATTGATCCTTTTTCCCCCTTCAGCATCAAAGGGATATAAAAGTCTTATTTCATTACCCACTGAGAGAATCTGATAAGATACTCCTCTTTTTGTTTATCAACCATGTGACACGTTTGCGCCCTCCACCGGATGGAAATGAACCTTTTGGAAGCATTTGAGTCTTTGTACTCAAGGAACTTGAGGAACTAGTGGTACTTAAGGAATCCGTGAGGTCAATGTGAGAAAACTCTTTTCCAGTAACAGCAGACAGTGTAGTCTGTCCGACGAGCTTTTGATCTTTCACTGTGCTTGAACTGTACTTTTCATAAGACAGAACATTAGGTTGAGTTGTTTAAAACTGCCTGTGTACTGTAGTAAAAAATTCAGTTTGTTTTTTTCAAAGAGAAACAAAGGGAGAGTAGATTATTTTTTTTGGCAGATGAGGTGAAGAAGGTGACTTAGTTAAACCACCTGTTTAAGTTCCAGCTGTGTTGGTTTTGTGCCTGTTCAGTGACTCTGTAATGGAAGAAGTCCGGCTGGATGTTCTAAGGGTTCTCCTGGACATCTGTTGAACTTGCAAACAGTCAATAAACAACTGGGGAAACAGATATGCTATTTATTGGCCCTGCACTCTGAGAAAATTGACTTCAACGAGGCCTGATTCGTGCCTACAACTGAAGAACCACTCTGAGTTGTTGGTTTAACTGTGCTATCTCTCTTCTTTAAGTATGACTCAGTCTGAACTTTAGATTGCCATAGCAGTGTTGCCGTGAGGATGCCAGAGTGAAGCTCAACTAGCTGGACTGATGGGATACTACTAAGTGTGTATACTGCTAAGTGTGCATACTGCTAAGTGTGTTGCAGCTAAAGAAAATTATCTCAGCCCCTTTTAGGTTTTTAAGATCTTGTCATTTGTCGCTTAATTGCAAAACAAGGTTTTCAGTCGTCAATGGATGATTTAAAAACATGGTTTTATTATTGCTGTTCTCAGAGAATCCCAGAGGTTTTGAAGTAAGGTAAAGGACTTGGATATGAGTAAAGTCTTTGTTCATGAAGTGGCATGAGAGGAAAGCAATCCGTCTGCAACAGACACCTGGAGTTCTGAAGACAAAGGTGTAATTAAGGTCACTGCTGCCCTGGCAAATGTAACAGATAATATTGTAGGTATGTTAGAAGTTTGAGGTGTAAGGGCAACAAGTGGAACAGTAAAAAGTGAGGTAAATTCTGAGGTAGAATTTACCGTTGCGTACCCTGTCTATCTCAGTGCTCATGCTAATGTTTGGCCTCTGAGATATTAGGGATGTGACTGTTTGTCACATATCGTTCTCTCTGTTGTGGTTTGCAGATAACAATTTAGTCACGTTTTGAATATTTGTGAATCTTTTCACATTTGTAAAAGTAAATGAAGAGTGAGTCAACGTGCATTTACTGGATTCAGGAGTAGCTTGAGTTGGTCGGTGTTCAGGAGGATTTGCAAAGAACTTTAACATCTCAGGAGGCAAATTTCATGTCTCGCTTTGGAGACATGAAACACATTCTGAAGCTTCGTCAGAGAGGATGCTGTGGATCATTTTTCAAAACGGTGTTTTGAAGAATCTGCTTGTGGTAAAAGGGTTGGAAGAACAGTAAATGAACTTGAAGTCTGCTGCATTAAAATTCTTTGTCACCTGCTGTACTTTCTTCCTCAGCAGAGGTAAATGAAGTCATTAAAGGCCATTAACCGACTCAGCAAAACTGAAACATGATCTGTTTTGTTATGTCTGACATTAGATGTTCTGCCTTCAAAAGACATTTCAGTGTATTGATGTGGCCTTCGAAGAAAATGGCTTTCAGAAGATGAGAAGTTTTGAGCGACTGAGAAAATGTCATGGTGAGGTCCAACATCACTTTCATTCAAACGATGAGAGAAACTGGCAGTTGAGGTTTGGAATTAAGGAGTTTGTTTAACGTGACGCACTTTACTTGATTCAGTATGAAACATCTATTTCATTTCTGGAACATCTCTTGAGGAGCACATCTCTTTGAGGCGGGAAGTCAGTTGCTTCCTCAACTGCAAGGCGGCAAATCGTTTGGTCACGTGAACTCTGCCAGCAGCTGTTACCGCGTTGAAATAATCATTTAGCGTGGTTGAGTCGTGAGTGTTTGTAGGGGTCAGCTTTGAAGTGGAAAATAAAAACATTGCGTCTGTGTGCTTCTCATCTAGACCATTTAGTGACACCTCCAAGGGTTTGGTCCATTGGTGCTGGGTTTTCTGCTGCTTTCTGTCATTTTATTAACCACCACTCGTCTGGGTGATTTCATCTATAATTGTTTGTTAAGGATCGCTGAATTTGGAGGTTGTAGATTCTTCTGCTTCTTCGGCTCCCGTTCAGAACCCATTCTCGGACTTGGATCAGTTTTAAACTCACTGTTCTTAAAAGTCCTTTATCCTGCAACACAGTGAAATGCATAATGGTGGTATGGATCGTGTTCGAAGAAGCCTCTTCTGCTTGAATGGGTTCGGTTAGTTTTTCGGAGGGGTCGCTGGTTCTAAACAACTCCAAGGTCCAATTTTCATTCCTGTTTTTGCTTCGTCTTTCCACACTCCCGTCTGACTCCCCAAGGTTATCAATTACCGTCGGATCAGAGGCGGATACCATGGGAATTCCGTTCGAGGGTGAAAGAGTAATAGAGTCCAAGCCTGTTTGATTCTTGCTATTCATTGAACCGTTGAAAAAAAGCTGAGATCTTTTCCCTGCCTCTGGACAGATGAGCAGAAGGCGTCATGGTGTCATTCATCATTGACTCAAATTCAGTCTCAGCTGAGGGGTGAACACCCCCATCATCATTGAGATCAATAAGAACTCTCCTCTGGATTGAATCCGCTTCTCTGCAGTCCTGTTTTTACTCCAGAACAGCGAATCTGTGCCATTAGCTAAAACAAAGCTTGAACCATTTGAAGAAATCGCATCTTTATCAGTAGCTGTGGCAACATTTAGTCTGCTTGAGTGCAGCCTATCCTGTGGTGCAGGGAACAAATCTCTCCCTGGAGAACTGATTACAGCCATAGTCAGTAGAGCAGGGCATTCAGCAGGAGCTTTTCCATCGTTGCGCGTGGAACCGTTTTGCTCTTCAGATGGCGTAGTGGTTTTGAAGGCTGTGCTCTCATTTTGCACGGATCATAGCCTCGCAGGTCCTCCTCTTTAGCACTGACTGAAGAAAAGGCAGAGCTGCAACTTTTATTGCGAACGCACGCGCAAAATACACATAAATACAGCTTATATAAAGCAGTTCACGAAGCAATAAAATTTTACGACTGGACACATCAAAAAACTTACAGTTGCACAATTAGAATTTTTGCATACGCAGGGATTGTTCCATAACAATGCATAGACAAGCAAATTGTGATGTTTGCTCCATAGCTAATAAATAATTAAGTGCTCTATGAGCAAAAATATGTAAATTGATATTGAAATTTGTACAGTCTCTGAACAGCAAAATTTAGTAGCAAAGTTAGAGTTATTTCATACTGACAAATGCTTGAAAAAGTGTTTTTATCAGGCAAATATTACAATTTGCTTGTCCTTTGTTTGGTGTAAGCCAAACATTATTATAGCAGTTGAGAAAACATCTAAAACAATCACTCAGACATTTGATAAGAATAAAAGTTAAAGTATACATACCTGAGAGTTCAAACATTAAAAATATTAAACAGATTGCTTAAGAAGTTTGTCTTTGGCCAAAGAGGTCCAAACCTCTTTTATGACACACATATCTATCTTCATCCCAGCAGAACTCACACAAGGTTCTCCGGTCTGTGAGCTTCACTCAAGGCTTTTATAAGCAGATCTGATTACTGACACACAAACACACGCGGACGAGAAAAATAAAATGGATTTGCATGTCAGTTGAATCCATCGTCACTCTCATCCTGTTTGACTGGCTGTAATTTTTCGTGCACGTAACGGTTTGTGTGAGCTGCTATTAAAAGATAGTTCAAGTCATCCATTATTAAACAGATAAGGTTAAAATTCAGTGTACAAAAACCTGGTAATGAGTTTGTGCTTTCTCTGACAATTCATCTTCAGCTGAGATTAGACATTTTTTCTAGCACAGAGATTAGAACATTCTAATTCCCTGATAGCTAATAATATCCTTCTGTGCTAGCCAATAAAAACCTTAAATTATATTACTATTTTTACCTCAAAAAGACAGTTACCTCATTCTGCTCCACAACTTCACAGTTTACACTAAAATAATGTCTCTAATGTATCTGTAATGTATGATGTTAACGGTGCTAACTTTTTTAGGTATAAAAAACTACAATTGGTTATTACAATTGGTTATCTCCTTACCTTACAGTGATTCACAGAGATAAGCTCATAATAATAATTTATAGTTTGAGCTGTCGGGTCTGATTTCCCCAGAAATGACAGTTTAACTTCAGCATATGTAAAGCACAAAAACTAACCAGCAATTTTAACTTTTAAACAAAGATGGCGATAGTGAGGCGAAAGTTACAGACTGCAGCTTTCAACTACCTGACAGTTACCACTAAAATACATGACCTGAGAAATCACACCTGTCTCTGTCACAGCCCCTAAAGAACAGTCTGTGCCTCTAGGGTAGCTGACATTAGGCAGGGTTTGCAGAGAGAGCATGTGGTTCAAGGGATGAAGGTTGTCTAATTCAGTGCCTAAATTGAGTTTATTTAGCTTGAAATTGCTTACAGCACCTTTAAGAATGTGCTGCCTTTCAAGAATTATACTGCTGGCTCCAATATTAGTGTCTGTTTTTTATTTCCTGTCCCAAACTCTGGATTATACTCACTGACTTGTTTCTCCTACAGCCTTTTGAATCATAACAATATTACTTTTTACAACATCAAACGCTTTCTATGGCTATTAAGTCTGTAAAGATGAGCGGGCTTTACCATAAATATTTTAAAATGCAGCTTTATTAATCATTTTTATCCAACACATGAAAGCTGCTTAATCCATTTATCAACAAACAGAGGAGGTGTAATAAACACAGCACACTTCCCAAGTGAGTCATTTGGGATGAAAGGAAAACGAAACATTTTGGATATCATCCCAAGGCAACATGTTCTCTACAACAGCAGATATCAGAGTCACGTCAATGTGAATTCTCTCTAATTATAATGAAAGCAAGAAACAGCTGCATAATCAAGATAGGCCTTAAGGCAAGATGATTATTTGTGACCTCACTTAAGATCGTAGCTGTGAACCAAAAGACAGCGTGTGTGCATATGTGTGTGTGTGTGTGTGTGTGTGTGTTTGCATGCATGCCCCGAGTTATGAGGTCATTGACTGAAGAAGAGTAGAAGCTCATGTGATTAATCTCACACAGGAGTGAAGGATTTCCAAACCATGGAGCTCTCCGAGAGTCACCATGTGCCTGAAAAATCAAAACAGACATTTATCAAACCACCAGAACTCATTCCCTCACACAATGAACTCAGACAAGTAAAACCACAGCTTAAAATATAAAATGCAGGCATGCATGACAACATCACCCATCTGCATATAAATTACGTTTATCTGGTATGAGTTATATTTTTGGCAATACTTTCGTCTTACATTATTTTCCGTCCAAAATGTCTTTTTTATAAGTCTGAATGTTATGCTTAAAGCAGCGTTACATCAAAGAAGCCGAAAGCTTATCAAAGATACGATTTTGACTCTTTGACAAACTGTCTGACAAACTGAGAATGTAAAATGCTCCAGGAACACCGAACTAAAATGTGGACTACTCGATTCCTGAGGCTTGAATGTGTGAAATGCGGTAGGCACTTTTCATAAATTAAAGATGAAGGTGAGAAACTAAATCGCTGGTAAACTCAATAAAAATTGAAGAGGTGGAATCTGAATATTTAAACAGTAGACTTTCATGTCTGTAAATGTGCTCATTAAGAGCTGCAAAATAAGAGTAACAACATGACTTTCAAAGCTAAACTAAACGTGACAACAATATAAGCACATTTCAAATGTCTCCAGACAAACATGTTATTGGAATTATATTGCGGCTGTGTTGTACATTTTTCCCCTGTGGTCATCGTTATTTGTTTATTCTCTCTCTGATTATTATAACTATGTCTACACTGAAAGAGACCAATGACCCCTCATTAACTAACATAACTAGTACAAAAACTGATCGGTCCAGACGCAGTGTTAGAATGAAATGTCACTTCTGCTGCATTCACACAACAGCTGAATTCAATTTGTTTAGATTTCACCTATATATGGTTACATTTACACACCGTTTAATCCAGAGTGAAAACCAAACTCTACAACTAAACTGACTTTCCTACATTTTCAGGACTACGCTCATAAATGATTAAAGATTTTGCAGTTGAGGATTAATTAAAATTTGATGGATGAAGCTTATGTATAAGCAGGACAATTCTGGATTCACACCTTTTAGGAAATTGAGTTTTCACACTGACTGTATGAACGCAGCCTTAGACTTCTATGCAAATGCCCTTATTTCATCATGATGTGATCATTTATGTTCAGCAGATCTGAGGACAACAGCCATTTTACTTCATTATGCATTCACGAAATGCACCTCGTTGAGATGAATTACGATATGGCATTCCCGTTTGCCCTTTATGTTCCTCGTAGAAGCACTTCACTGTACATCACCATGAATGTTAATCAATATAATACAGCTGATTATTGTAAAAAGTCTGACTTAATTATACTGTACCTGGGCTCGGCTTTGCATAGCTTTCCAAGGGCGATGGCTGCATTCTGCCGGACGGCTGCTCTCTTGACATCCCCGGCGGCGTGGCGAAGCAGCAGCGACACACAGTCTGTGCCCAGGAGGCCACTGGCAGCTCCATCTACTCCTAGGCAATGCCCCATACACAGAGCCGCGTTCCCCACCACTGCCTCATCAATACTGCCCAGAAGTTTTCTCATGGTGCGCAGCCCTGAATGAACAAAATGTGTGTGGCGCGCACAAACGCACACACAAAGTCACTGTAAGGACACATCTTATTTAATGCGATCCTCTGCCTCCAACACCCTAAGAACTCACTCTTGTCAAGCTTAACCAGATCCTCACAGGCCTGTGGGAGAGAGGCAGTGCACACTGCCAGGGCTTTAATGGAATATTGGGAGCTCATCTCTCCTCCTACCTGGAAGAACAGACAAACAAGCAAACTTTAGTTACAACTCCACGGCATACATTAGCTCTGCTCTCAAAGCTTAGTAAGCTGCCTACATAGGCAGTTGCCTTCTAAAATACTTACTGTCATTGAACTGATTTGGAACACTTTACATAGATAGCAACTCTGAATGTTACACAATTGATTTAAACACTAGTGTGTTTCTATGCCAACAAAACTCCAATAAGCATTAGAGTACATAGTGCTGTTCGGAATACTGGATTCTGATTGGTCAATTACACCGGTCTGATTTTCCTCAATAACCACAATACATCCAGGGATTAAGTGATATTAGACTGTTCATCCTGGCTACTTTACCAGTGATACTTAACAGTTTTACAGAATAAAATAATAAATAAATGTTTCATCTCAAATCAATATTCTGTGTCCACTTACTCACACATGTGGCAAGCAGCCATGTAATAAGCAGGATAACGCACAGTCAGCAGGCCGTTATCGCAAAATAAAGCCCCTTCGGGGTGTTACAAATCCTAAACGCCCCATTGGAAATGAATCTGAGATAAATACCGTACGTTATCTTTAGCATACAGACTTTACCTTCAGAATCTTCAGCAATCTCTTCACCATCCCGTTCTGCACGACATCCTGCACGGCAACATGTGACTTTGGAAGGAGAACACTCAGCAATCCGGCAGCCCTCTGAAGCCAAAGACAAAACAAGATAATGCGTTCGATACTACAGCTCCTTTCATTAGGAAATATGAAACGTTTCACAAGAGGATTAGGTCTGGCTCCTGTGAATTATGTGGCAACTTGTCAAAACTGCTGTTTAAATCTCATCATGACACAGAAACTTCACCATGGCATGAACCATCGGTTCTATTAAATATGAAGGGGAGCAAAGTTGTTCTATCTTAATTGTGCTCTGAGAAACAGTCTGACTGGAGCGATAGGAAGTGTCTCGGTAGCAAAACGCAAGCAAACAACCTGGAGCCTGATTTACATAGTCTGAGAAAAACAGTCCCTGGACTGGAACCCGGGGCTGCTACAGTAATCATTATGTAAATTCTTCTTTGCACGCAAAGCGCTTCTCTTGGGAATGTTAAAACGTTATCCATCTAAGAGCATCCCTATATTTAAACTGTGAACTTCCATTTTTGATCCTGTAAAAGTCACATACTTAAAGTGTTTTGTAATTGCAGAAATGCTCCAGAGATGTCTACAGGCTGTGTTCCAAAACAACCCCACATCCTATAGGAGAAACATTTAAATAATCTATGAGCAAAAATCAACAGTTCAAATGCTTGAGCAGCTCCAGCCATCAGGGCTTGAGTTAAAGCTCGCTTTGGCCCTGGAAAAAATGAATTCAGCTTACTGTGATGATGCCTCCACGGGGATCATTTAGCAGTTCCAAGCACCTGCTACTGACCAGAACAGCATGTTCCTATGTGGAAAGAAAACCAAGAGAACATGCTCTCCAATTTGCCACCGTTGTTTTACACACGATTGTAACATACGGAGGAAATAAAACCATCAGGAAATTGCTTATCCAGTTGTCCCTTTCAATTGGCAATACAAACCGATAAAGGCAATGTATTCAACTTCCTGCTTTACCTGGATAATTGGAGAGGGATGTGAGGCTACGTTGAACATCAACCCCAGGAGGGGATAGAGGACACTTTCACATTCACAGCCAACGTGGTGCTCCTGCGACAAAAAAGGTGGTTTATCTCGACAGCGCCGGAAATTAAATTTGTGTCCTTGCACAGATTTTGTGTCTGTGGGAAATAGCTGTTTTGCACCTCATGCAAACAGCTACCAACTGGAGCTTAGAAGCATAACTTCTGAATCAAAATTCACACTGCAAAACGCCATTTGTTATTCAGTTACATTTAAGGACACTGTATTTGGGAGCTGGTCATGACATAAAGGTTTATTGTCTGAGCTTACCATGACTTGGAGACAGCATCTCCAAAATTCTTCACGGTTGGCCATCTTTTTACCAATGACATCATCCAGAGCCAAACTTCCAATCACAGAGATGAAGGTAGCTAGTGTCTTGTGGTTGGCTGCCACAATGTTCGACTAAATATAAAGAATTTTAAGTGTGACAAAAACAGCGCTGGCCAAAAATGTGGAAAATTTTTAAAGCTATTGATGCTTTGAGCTTCATAATACATCACCAGCAGATGCTCCAAAGGAAGGGCGAAAACTGTTAAGAAGTTTTCCCTTGACTGAATCTTAAATCTGAAAAAGACCCAGAATAAATAAAGAAATAAAAACCAATCATTAACTACCTAAAGTATAAAGCCCTGCAGCCTTTCTTTTCATGAATCCTCAGATAACCTTCTTGCTTTGCTGCACATCAGTCTTTAGGGCAAAGATCTAAAACGTTTAAGAATGCAGTGAGCACTGATCCAAGCAAAGCTGTGGTTTCAAATCTCACACTGCTGACTCTGTGCATACAATACAAGCCAACCGACATAGCTAACCGTCCTTATCTAGAAATCAGAGTGGCTTGAACCCACTGGACATTTTTCATTGACTACCTATCACACTGTTATTCTCATTTACTGTTGTGCATAAAGTGGCTTGATTTTCAATTCAGTCTTCCGCTCAGCACAAGCTCCTTTCTGTGTCTTTAGGGTGGCGAGCGTCTAGAACTGGTGAGAGGCTGATCTCTCGCACAGAGATAAATGATGGTAATGTTGAACTTGATGGATTGTTTTGTCTTAAATGTGTTTACTTTGTGTTCTCAAGAGGGCTGGGCTGTTGAGCTGAATGAATTTGAATGTTTTCTCGATTGAATATGCGTGACTATGATGTATTGGGGTACTAATGGGCTCCTGGGTGGGTCGTGGCCGAGATTTCATTAAACGATCCTTATATCAGTCTTATGGGGATATTCATCACATGGGATGACGTGGGATAAGCTAAGCATAAATACATTAAGTGTGTGTACTTATTGTCTGCAGCCAGGTTCTCCAGAACCGTCAGCGCAGAGGCTGAGCTCGTATCACGGCGAATGCAGCCAATCAGGGCCTCTGATGTTCTACGGGGAACAGAATGCATTCGTTATGAGGCTTCATTAAAAGGACCTTAATAAAACATGCTTTAACAGTAGGAGACCTTCTACATGCTAGCTAATGAGAGGTTTCAAAGATACCAGAAACACCACACGCCTGTTTGCCTTATAAACAACAGAGAAGGTTGAGATAAAATTGCCATTTAAATGTATTTGAAATGTAAATACCATACAAGCAAACCAGGCTTTTTTTGTAATACTGTTTTCATAATCACAATTAAGCTACATAAACAAACCTTATTCTTACATAAAAAGCATAAAACATAAAAAAGAACTAAGATCTATTTTTTAACAATATAAACATGGAATGTCTGTAAAGGGGTGCTTAATTGCAGAGTATTTTATGATACATGGATTTATTCCTTCTTAGGAATGTTCTGAATAAGTACTTTTTTAGTACTCTTGATCTATAATGATCTACTCAAATAAGTGGCTAATACATCAATTCAGACAATGTATCTACGGGGTTCATCTGACCTGATGTGACATCATTTAATTCATTTGCAATGCAACCAAAACACATACCGGTGTAAATCCAGATTGCCGATGAGCAAGTCTCTTCCATGCGGAGTCTGTGAATACATGCTGACTATTTCCAGGCATTCCCTATGTACGTCACATACCGGTGATGCCAACAGCTGGACAATGTATTCTCTAGCATTGGGACACTCTATTAGCAGCTGCTGGTTCTGCTCTGGAAGGGAACACAATTATGGAGACGGTTTGATGAAGACAAACGCAGCATTAGATGTGCAGTTAATGGAAATATAACTGAAGGGCACTTGCTACTTGAACTACTTGCTAAAGAGACTTTTGATGTGGGAGGCAATAACAATTTCACTGCTAATAAGCAGGAAAATAATAAATTGATATCGACTCGGACTCTGACAATTTCACAAATCCTCATTATTGTAAGAGGGGAAAAGGCAGAGCAAGACTTGCGGTATTGATGCATTTAAAGTCATCCAAGGAGAAGAAAATAATATGCAAAAGGGATTGTTTTATTTTTCTTTAAATAAGCGTTACCTGCATCTCATCTTACCGTTTCCAACACAAACTGTCCTCCATAGTTTAAGAACAGACGTGCATAGATCCACAGCGTACGGCTCTTTGAAATTCTGGGAAAGACAGCTAAACACAGTAGTTTAATAAGCAGGAGTCACTCACTGTAGCTCATACGAAGTTGAAGTAAATGAACATGTTAAAAAATGAGAGACAACATCAGTGCAAAATAATAAATCACACAGCAAATCTCTCTTGAACAACCCGATCAAACGTTGACAGATAAGACAGAGAAACCCTTAAAATTCATTTTGGTGATGAAAAGGTAAATCCTACACAAACCATAAACACACAGCAGAGCCAACATTACACATCTGCTGTCTAAATGGACTCAAATGAGTCAATATATTATAATAGCATTTTTGGTTAAAGCAAGACAGACGATAAAAGGAAAGACAGCCGTCTGATCAATTTTGAGAGTGTAACCAATCATATTTGTACTTTTTAACCGCACTTTGTGACGATGAATATGCTGAGAGCTATGCGCAAAGCTTCTTGTACAATCCTGGCAGTTTCTTGGAGCCCATTACACAATGTTACATAAGCCACTTTACAGATAGTCTGGTTTACTTCTTTAGCAACCTTACCTCCTTACAATCTTATTGCCATTGATGATACCGAAGCCATTGTTTAATCTGAATAATGTCTGCCCGGCACCTGTGAGGGACACCAGATAATGTCAGAGTCACTAGGTGTAGGGAGAGCCATATATCATCACACAAGCACTGTAGCCAGACCCAGACACGCAAATACCTTTTCATTCAAGGGCAAATAAGCAGCTTGGGAGAATAAACAAAAACTTGTGGGGAGAAGTGTGTAAAAGTGTTCGCTTATCTACAAAAAAGCAGTGCTCGTACGTTGGAAAAACAAAAGAATAGTTCACAAAGACCCATTCAAGAATCTCGACTATACAAAACACAGTCAGAAAGATTTGGCCTTGGAGTGCTTTCAAGATTAAACAGCAAAGTTTGAACTAAGTGTGTACGTGCTTATACAGTACCCATAAGATAACTTTTTATACTTTGAAAAGCTTTAAAGAGGTAAACACTTGTGTTAAAGCAACAATTTAATTGGTATTTTTTGGTATTTTTAACTGGATTTAGCATGTGTTTTTTTATGTTACCTGTTGATATACAAACATGGTTCAATACATTGGTGGTATATTGTTTCAGTTCGAAGAAATTTTGACAATTTGTGACATTTTAAAACGTCATTAAAAAGAAAAGTTATTAGAGACAATAAAAGAAGCTATTATAATACATCATTTGAAACCAGAATGATTCCTGTCAAACTTCTGACACATTTAAACATCTTAAAACACTTTGAGAAATTAGTCAAAGTAATTAAATCTGTAAAAGAAGCAATTAACTCTTTGAACCGCAACTGGTTCTTTGAAACATCATCTTAGGAAACAGGAATGTCCCTCTAAAAGAAGAATCATCCGTACTCTGTATATTTTATGAGGTAATCTAATGATCAAAGGTCCTGCGGCCCTGATCTCCTCAGCTGTATATTGGTATAGATCAGAATGGAGAAGAGGCAGATAAACTGAGCGGTAATGCATACATTCACTAATAGAGTGTAAAAGCCTCTGAGCCTGCGCTCCTGATACGAGCTGCATCTGTCCTCTGTGGCTGATCATGAGGATTGGTTTCCTCATCATGAACTGCAAATGAACCGCACAGCAGGATCAATGATACCTCAGCACAAAATTCCTCACTCCTCTCCTCTCTGTATCGATTCTCAGCGCAAGAAACATCGCTCCTGTTGCTGCAACAACACTGAATAAACTGAAGGTGTGTTTCATACAACTCTGAGCTGTGACGGAATGGCTCGAGCATTTTGTAAACCTACTGTACCGATTACCGCAGCACGTCAGGGTTCAGTGGCAAACAAAGGTCCCTGTTAAAAACCAAAACAAATGTTTTTGAGTTAAGCATGCGAACTTACAGTCTTTAATGGCCTGTGAGAGCAGCTCCACTCCACCACAGTAGTAAAGATTAATCTCATTTGGTTTGCCGAGTTTTTTCAGCAGTTCTGGAACTGCTGTGCCCTGCTCTGTCCCCTCTCGCAGCTCCTCCCAAGCTGCTTTTTCCTGGAGAGCCACCTTCTCCTTCAGATCCACTTGGTTCAAATAGCCTAGTAATGTTAAGTAATCAATCTGTAAACATGCTTCATCTCTAATAGTTTCATAAGGAAATATTCGATTAAAATGCACGGAATGTGAACCAGTGACGTTTTTCCAGTGGTATGAATAAAAGTAAATGTGAATGATCAACTCGTGTTTTAAAGCTGCTAAAGAAAGAAACTGACATTTACATTTAATCTATAAGAGTCAGGAAAGGAGAGAGATCCACTTAAGTGTGTTTTGTTACCACCGAGAGGTGTTTGACTGAAACGAATTAAACAAAGTGCGTATTCAGACACAGCAGATGCAAAACGCTTCATAATGCCATTATGTTGCTAACACACATTTAACGATTGACCTTTTCTTTCCTTAGATCTTTACAACCTTTTTAGATCTTACCTCTGACCATGTTCTCCCGCTGTGGCTCTATCTCCAAAATCTTTTGATAGCATATCCTCGACTGCAGATGAAGCAAAGCAAACATGATTAAAGAATATAGGGTCAATATGGTGAGAAATGTAAGTGTAGTAGAGACACACTTATACTGAATGGTACTAACCTCTGAAAAATTGTTGAGAGCCAGGTGTGATTTTCCCATGTGTATGTACGCTTTAATACACTTCTCATTGCACTGCAAACAGAAGGTTTATAGATTCATTAGTCAAATGAAAAATACTGAGAATTGCTTTGATGGAATGCCAATATAGTAGCCGGACTAGAAATAGTAGTAGAAATTGGACTCGACAGCTTAAATTGCAAACCAAGGTAAGTCAAAGCGACCATGTTAAATACTAATATGTTCTTGCTCGATATCTGATTTTTTGTTCTTTTTTCAAACAAAAACTCCGTATTGCAGCTTTACGACTTTCCAAAAGACCTTCCAAAGTTTTCGGAAAGCAGAGATTATATTTGACGCAGCTCTGGAGAAATTTCAGTCCAATTCTGGAATGCAAAGCAACTGTACAGTTCAATGGACGCTTCTCTACGGTAGCCTGTTGTTCTGCCAAAGAAGTGAATATCAGGAACTCTCTACCTTGGCTGACAATGAAAAATGAGGGGTCATTTTTTCCGACCTCTTCTTCGCTATTGTACTTACCCTCAGAGCCCACTCACAGTCGCTTATGGCCTCCTTATATCTCTCCAGCTTGATAAAGGCCTATATAATAGATGAATGTATGAGACAAAAAACACAAGAGACACAGCTCACATCAAATTTCATACAAGAGGCCGTACTGTAAGCGTACTGTAAGAAGTGTTAAGCTTGTTGAGCACCTGAGCTCTGTTTGTATACAATGTCTGCATGTCCCGCAGCTGGTCCAACCCTTCTGTATAAAAACTGACAGCTGCTTCATAGTCACCTCGCGCGAATGCTTTATTTCCCTCCTCCTTTAACGCTGCGGGTCAAACAGGGACAGTCAAATTTGGATGTGATGGAAAACACAACAGGCCAAACAGAACCTCATTATCACCCTCTGGAAGCATATCCCACCATTAGCTTTGTCCTCCTTCGTCTTTCTCCTGCGCCCTCTGTCCTCTGCATCTTTTTCTAACATCCTCATGAAGTTCTCTGAAGGGTTCAGCAAAACACAGCATGTATAATAGAAGAGACAGAAGAGAGGTGAAGATGAAGGTGAGCAGGTTTGTACTGGTTTATGAATTATTTACAATACGGTCAAGTTTTAGATTTGACACCAAATTATTCAACAATGAAAGAGAACCGACAACAGCTCCAAAACACAACTCATGATAGACTCACGCAAACCTTACCTGGATTTTGGCTTGATTCACATTGAATGTTCTGAACAAAGAAAACAATAGAGGTTTATTATCCAAACAATAGATGCAAATGTATATGTGGTTTTCTTCAGAAATGGTGGCCTATGAATGTATATAAGGTATGGTTTTCATCTTTCATTCACATCAATACATATAGAGTAACTCCAAAAGGTCACACTAAAAAATGTATGAATGTTATTGCATTATATTACAAATATCAAAGCAAGTGCCATTATTTGTCCACAAATAATGCTGGATTACGGTTTCGTATCTAATAAAATTACAGTCGAGTGTGGCTCCAAACGTATTTTTGACGTATATTGTATGTTTTGACATAGTGAGGGACACTTTACCCGTGGCCTGTTTTCAGATGAGGGATTTGTGTTTATAACTGTCTTATTGATTTTGGTTTTACACGGTTCCTTTTGTTTCATTGAGTCGATGAATTTATCGGCTTTTTCAAACGCTTTCTCCTGACACGACGCATCGTGGGAACTTAACTCTTTTACCAGCTCATCTGGAATCAGAAAGCACCAAAAGTATATTTTATTACAGTTTTAGCACCAAAAGTATATTTTATTACAGTTTTTTATCTTAAACGTACTGTAAGTTATAAATCACTGAAAGCATCATAACATTATCTACGCTGCAAGATGACGCGAGGCTTCGCCATTATAACTTTACCAACAGAAGCGTCGCGTTTTAAACTATTAAACGAGCTTAACGAATAAAGTGAAGCTTCCAGCACTTACTTATTTGGTCAACATCCCTCAGAAAGGTTTCGAAATCTTCGTGGTCTTGTAAAGCCATGCTTAGAAAACAAAGATACACTGAAGTAACTTATGACATCCGGATGTCTTGTTTAGGCAAGTGAGTTCGTTACCATAGCAATAGTAGACAAGCGTTTGGAGCGGAGCGCCCCCTGTCTTTGAGGACAGTACTGCACCGCTGCAGGTTTAAAGCACCCGATTAACTGTTTTCGTTCGTCAGTATGATAAGTTTATTTATTTCATATTTTGGTAAAGGACTTTAAAGAGTTCGCGTAAACACTGGCCTCAACAGCAGCTGAGATACCCTATAGGCATTCTGTACGTGTGGTAAATTTTATATTAGGTTTATGTGGTGCAAAAATCTATATAATCCACAGTGTTAGTTTTCAGTTTCAGATACATTCAAAATGCAACCCAAACTATATAAATCTTATGAGGAGAGATTTAACAGTGAATTAACTAAACATACTGGGTTAATGTCCTTCTTTATACAACAGTGGGCAGAATAATGCCGCTATCAGTAAAAATGTCAGCCTTGCTCTGGTACACATGGATATAGCCAAACTTGTTTTATCAGAAAACACAACTTTAAATGACTTTTTTAGAGGCAAATGTAAACAGCCAGAACTGTAGATGAGAAACACTTTAGGTTTTAGTGTTTAGGAGAGCTGAAGGTGCCCTTATATATTCATGAATATAAGCGACAACTGAGGAGCAATCTAAAAAGACACATAATTAAACATAAAAATGTTTTATTGTTGTTACACCGGATAAAAATACTTTATTGAGCCCAAGGGGAATATTCTGGCACAAAACAGCAGCAGTTTCAAATGTAAATAGCACAAAAACACCACCATACATAAACACAGTGCAATAAAACAAAACAGTACAAGCTAAGCACTGAGTACAATGGCATACAGTATATGGGTATATTATAGCTATTCGGTAAACAAGATTTGGAAAATTGCATTTTGAGACGTGTTGATGTAGTCTTTCACAGTAAACAAAGCAAGTGGCAGACATAGTTCATGTAGCATTGCTTTAAATATTGCTCTTCTGTTTAAAACTTCAGCATCGTATGACTGTCTTGAGCCTATATTACTACACTATATTAAACTATATTAAATTGAATGGTAATATAAAAAGGTTTTTGTATCTCTATATACTCTACATATGTCTGGCATTTTATTGCAGCCATAATAATTTAATAAACCTGGTCCAAGGGTAGTTATCATCAAATCCTACAAGACCAGCAGCTGTCCCACAGCACATAACGTGTCTATGAAAACCGGATTCAACACTGACAAAGGCAGCGCTGTTCAAAGTTAGACTGATGTATCGGCTCACGTAGGCACAGCATCTGGACTCTCAGTGCCATTGTTGAGTGGCAGGTAAGTGTTAAGGTGGTTGATCTCCAGGCTTTTAGAAGACTCCCTCAGGAGACTCTCAGTTTGGCGGAATACTGAAGCCTCCCTGTATTTCTGCAGATACCCAAGAACCCAAGCATCCAAAATCTCACACTCAGAAAAGTATTACTTCTGTCTCATTAATCTGATCCTGTGGCATCTGCTACATCTCCTTAAATTACTTGGCAAGTACTTCTGAGGAAGTGAAGGGCAAATATGACAAAACAAATGAAACGTACATCTTCAGAGAAGGCCCCTGGGCTGGGCTTGTGTAACCCTTCCAGCAGAAGACCACCAGAGCTGTGCCAGAGCTCAAACTATCATCTGCCATTTTGTATGTACCAGGATAATGTCCCAGTCTGGCATGCAACAGCTCACTTAGGCCCTCCAGTAGAACCTGGAACTACAGTACAGGTCTTGAAATCTGCCATAGCACTTAATAGAAGTCAATTTCTATTAAGAAGTTTTCTTTTCAATTAAAAAAAGTATTTGTTTACAACTCAGCGCAGTGCATGAGCAAGAGAGAGGCCGCACACCGACTGCTACCCCTGACTACAAACAAAAATACCCCCCCCCCCAAAAAGACACAGGGAGTGCTAAGTGAACAGGGCTTTGTATAACTAAACACAAAGTGTGCCTAATAGGAATTAATTATCACTCAATCAGTGACTGACAAATTAGTACATTTAACCTTATCACAACCCTGCTAGCTGTGAAGCCAATTATATCACAGGCAAAAGTGGCACCAATTATCACAAGTACAGTTTTTTAGAAAGTTCTATAAATTATAAGTAACTTTTAAAGCATGTACTCTATTTATTGATATTTTAAAGAATATATTTGTATATTTATATAAAAAAAATGGCAAAGTTTGACAAATGTAGTTTTCTCCTCAATGTTGTTTTGGGTCTGAGGTGCTTGGATTGGATTTTAAGAACATAACAAAAATGCTGATTTATAGTGTTTTGAACGCTTGAATCTATAAAAAGATAGATACAAATACCTGATAATAAAGGAGTTGTGGAAAGCATTGCTGTGATAATCATTTAGAAAAAGACTGGAGGCCAGTTGCAGTTTTATCGCTGGTATCTGTGATGGAGAAATCACAGATAAGCACACACTTCAGGCTGGATGTCTGTATCCACTGCAGTGCTGTACCATTCACTAACCATTCACTTACTAGTTTATGTGAGTGTTGGAGAAGTTGCTGGAGAAGCTGGTAGAGCAGAAGGTCTCGTGGGCTGAGGGCATCACAGCTGGCTTTGATTAGCTCTCCCTCACACCTCCACCATGCATCCATAAAGTCCACAAACAAGTGTCCGGTTGCTGATTAAAACAAACACCAACACACACAAACACAAGCATGTACAATAGCGCATTACAGAACAGCAATCCATGATAATCTGTGAGTTGTTAATTAATTACGTTTTTATGTGTAACCAAGCTGCAACGCTGCCGTTAAACCCAAAGAAATCACCAAAAATAGAGCTGTGCTTACAACTTATTCCCACCCGAGATGTGTGTGAAGGTTTTCATGGCTTTAAGTCATCTACTGCTACACTAATGACTTTTTTTATGACTTTGCAGTTTTGATGAGTTCAGATTGCACTTTTCAGTGGTGATAATTAGATCCTGACCTGAGGACTGGATCTTTAGCAGGCCTCTATCTCGGGCACCATCCCTGAGCTGCTGCTCTACTTCCTTGTTTGGCTGGAAGAGAGATAATGCTAGCAGTCTGGACCAGTCTTCCTCTGCAAGTAAAACAAATACAGAATATTAATATAAAAAAGACAAAATCTTTTGATGTTACACATTGTGGAATTTTTATTATAACTAGATTTTTACATGTAAGTGAAAATGTGCGACGCACATGTAAAAATTGCACAATGTTGGGGTGTTGGTAGGGTATTCTGAATGGTTTTTATCAGGCTGCCATATGGTTCTGGGTGGTTTCTAGGGCATTGCCAGGTAATTGCAAGGATGCTGTGAGTGGTTGCCTACAGCCCAAAGTCAGAAGAGCCTATCCCCAAATTTCTGATATCATGGTCCCTAGATATAAGGTGTCTAGTCCAAATTTAAACAACAGTAAGAGTGACGAATACATTTGCAACACAAGTAAAAGACTTAATGTCTATTTGGTTTAAAAATGACCGTGACTAGATCATCCAACGATTTTGCTCCAAACACTGTTCTTCTCCCACACAAACTTACTGTTAACCTTTGAGGTTACACCTCACAATAAAACACATACTGGTTCCATTCAAAGCTCTCCAGTTAAAAGCACTGACCTGACAGTTTTGGGACGCTGACGTGCACTGGCACCCGGGTTCCTGGAGACCGGACATCTGAATGGAACATGAGAAAACATCATGTCGTGATCTTAAAAGAGGATGACGATGACATCTCTTATCCTGCCTGCGTATATGACATGTTCCACAGAGGAATAGAGGCCTTCGCGGCACTCTGTTCCCTCAAAGATGGATCCTTTACTTGATCTTTAAAGGACCGAGTTGAGACACCCGCACAGCAGGGGACACAAACACAGCAGTGAAGCACACCACATTGACAATCTCACAGTTATAGTACCCCACGATTTATATACACCTTTAACAACAGACACTGATTCTTTCCATGCTCTGGAAACAATGTCCTGGCCAAACGGCTGCTTTCCAGAGGGATGAGAAAGATTTTAATCACAGTTTAAGACAAAGACACGATTAGCATTGGCATAATTACGGCATGATTAAGGACATTATACCAGAGCTCTGCTGTGGCTGGGTGCCGGCCCGCTGGCCAGGTGCTTTATTTTTTCCTCAGAAGTTAAATGAGTCTTTCCAGCAGAGGAAGAATTTTCTGGTGAGTCATGGCCATCACCTTCAGATGATTTTTGACACCTTGGACTGCAGTATACCGAAATCTATATACCAAAATGTGCCAGACACCAAGGACCAGACAGAAAAGAAGAGTCATTTCAGTACACTCTCAGCAGGAAAACAAGATATAAAAAAAAACTAAAGTTTGTTCATTCCCAAGCTACACAGCAAATCTCCTAAACAGAGCAAACACCTCCAAGGTAAACCAAGGGCATCTCTGTACAATCATCGGTCAGCGCCTGAGGTTCAGTGGGGCGGCATGCAATTGTGTGTTGCATATTGTATGTCTCGCCTCCAGCGCATTACCTGCGTGACATCTGCGCGCAGTTAGCAGAACAGTGCAGATATGAGAGAACGGCATCCAGCTCGGCTTGTTTCTGCATTAATTGCTCCCACAGTTCCCAGGCTCTCAATTTCCCATCCTGCCATAATCGCAAGACACGGCTGTGTTATTCACCCTGACCACACTCCATCAAACCGGAAAATTGTTACGGATACAAAGCCAGAATGTTGGCAATCAAACCTATTGTAATGTGTAACAGAGAAACATATCCAGATGTCAGTCTATTGATCTGCTCATCCAGCTGTTTAACAATCTGTTTATGAACTGTCGGCTGTCTATTTGTTTCTGTATGGGAATATTTTTATTTTACAGCACATCATTAACAATTAACATTAACATTAAGCAACAGTGTATGCAACAGTCATGGAAGCTAATGCAAAAACACAAATGGAATGGGAATTACATATTGATCAGGTAATGACTGTAGAATAAAAGTTATCTTATATTTTAGATCATTTAAAGTAGCCACCTTTGGCTTGATAACATATATTCACACTCTCTCACCAGCACATTTTTAAGGTGCCACCTGAGATGCTTTTTAAACAGTACTGAAGGAGTAGTGGACCCTTTTTTGCTGCTCTTATAGGTTAAAACTATGACAATTATTACATTACACAATAACATCTCATTCATTGGGATTACACAGAGAGCTGACTTTATGCTGACTTTTCCCTGAGACTTGGTGCTTACATTATTTCCATAAAAGAACAGATATCTTAAATATCCCAAATCTCACAAGGATCTCTGCTAAACGTTTTCGATTTCAGTCTAAAGCATTTACATGACAATTGTAAAATGAGATTTTTGGCTTTAGTCCATTTGAAACCAAAACAAATGGCTCAGATATGCCAAAACACCAAAAAACTGCAATGAAAAGTCTGAGATTTCAATATAAACCCTTGTCAAATATTTCTTCCAAGACCAGATATTGACAGAGTTGTTCTATCCACAGTAATCGCAGCTCTATATTTTGTCTGTACGTCAACAATTGTCTCATTTGTCTCTATCTGTATTTCTCTGCTGACCGGAATTTGCATGTCCTGTGCTGACAGCTGAGTCTGGTCCCTCTACCATCTCTCCACAGACACGCTCACTCGGCTGAGCATGGACTTCAGCTTGGTGTGCCAGACACACTGCTGATCCCACTCCTCCTTGTCCCCTAAACATACACACACACACACACACACACACACACACAAACAAACAGACCCACACACAGAGAAAGTTGTCAAAAGTTGTCTATATTTTATACACGAGGATCACAAGTGCTGTTTTTCAGAGTCTTTAAAGCTTGACGGCTTGCCGTCCCAGTGGGACAGTGAACGCGAGTTTCTGACCTCCCGTGAGAGTAACACATGGGGCTGGTGGGAGCAGAGATAACTCGGTGATCTTGAGAGCTTTTCTCCGGGCCTTTTGCTGGGCGGCTTCCTGGACCTCTGCGGCAGTCTCTCCAAGCTGCCTGTCTGTGTCTAGCCAGTCTATCTATCTCACACACACACACACAGAATCTCATTCAGGATGCACGGATGGTGGAAACGCTTCACTATCACGCTGACAACCAGAGAAATAAAATAAGACACTTGGTCAAAAGACTGGCATGATAAATAGGCCACAGCGTGAGGTGTCATCCCTGTGGAGTCAACTCACACAGTCAGACTCTTGTTGAGACGAGGAGAGATGGTGCCTAACTGTCCTGTCAAAATCCCCCACCATCACTTCTTCCTTAAGTGTCTGCTGACACCAGGAGCCGGTCTGGATGCTGGTCTTCCTTCTGGAGAGCTTCTACCTGAGGCAACAAGCTCGCATTTATACACAAATACTGTCGAAAACACCCCTAAGCAAGGTGAGTTGTTATGTAACTGTGATTTGGTTTGACTTAACTTACCACTATGCTGTCTGGGTTTTCTACTAACGCGAAATACTGGGAAACAGTCACAGGGGCCACGGTCCGTTTCCAAACATCCAGACTGGCTCTAACCACAGGAGCCAGCACCCCATCACAGGGACTTTAAAGTGTATTGGAACAAGCCCTGAGAGATGTGATATGCTCTAAGTTAACATGCAGAGATGAATCTAACAGGATTTGGGCATTCCGGGTCACGTCTATTACCATCACCATCTGCATCTTCTTATGGTTCATGCCAGAACAACCATGTAATCTGACACCCAGTCCAGGTGTGCACTCAGAACCAGAACATGCAAACCAGAACCCCCAGGGTCAAGATACTCCAGGCCTGGCAGAGCTGGCAGGGACATTTCAGTGCCAGGCAGCTTCTGCTCCCCTAAGTAAGTGTAAACAAACAAACCAGTGAGGCAAACATTTGGCTTTTATTCAATATGCCAAAAAGTAAAAAAATTAACTTTGCTATTTCAATTTTAAGCAGACTACTATAACCACAACTTGTAAGCCCTCAAATTTTGGAAAACAAACAAAATGCCAGAACTGTTTTTAAAGCTTTTTAAATTGTTTCAACGAGAGCCCCTATTAAAGCATTATTGTTCACAGAAAATCCAGTTCCTGATATTTTGTCAGGAACTGTCATTTCCATGGTAATTCTTCCCCTGCATTCTTGCATTATAATATTGCATATTAAAATACTGTACAAGAGATCAGAATTAAAAATACTGCTGTAATGAGCTCAGCACTCAGCCACACTACCTCCATTCTCAGCCACACCCTTGGCCCACACTCTTGCAGGGCTTCTAGGCGGCTTAGCAGCTGCAGTGCACAGCACTGGCTGCTTTCCAGGGCCTGATCTAGCTCAGATGTTGCTGCTGATAGTCTTTCCAAGTCACCTTGGAGATCTGGAGCTCTGGAGTTCCCCTCCTCACTACATCCCTGCAGGAGCTCCGCCAGCTGTAAGCACACGCCCACAGCTTGGCTGTCCAGCAGAGCCTAAACCCCCCCAGCGTAAGGCACCACCTTCCCTCCCCTCATGCTGCATCCACCACCCTGCACCATCCTTCCATGGTGCTCGATGAAGGACTCGTCCAGCAAAAGCCCCCCAACTGGAAGTACAACACCTGGGCGGAGACGATCATCAGTCAACTTCGACATGTCCCACCCCAACTTCTCATTTTGACAGAAGATATATCGACAGAGAAATGTAATTACATCCTGTTAAACAAACGAGATGAACATGCTAATCTATATTTCCCTGATTCTATTTTTCCCATAGAAACACTGGAAAAGACAAAATAACATATTAAAATAAACCAAATCTAACAATGAGTACCTGTATCGCACCAGCCTTTGACCCGAACCGAGTCCATGTAACGTGGATTTCTGCTTAATGGGACGAGAAGTGTGGGCCATTTCTTCCATCTTTAAATGAAGAAACTTTAGCGTTTAATCAAACTTTTAAGCAAGACCTTTAACAATTGTGACTGACACATGCATCCGCCATGAAAAAAGAGTGGAGGAGGTTAGATCAAAGCCCAGATCCGGCACATGCAAGAGTCCGCCAGTCCCGCGGTCCAGTAGGAAGTCGTTTCCTGTGACTTAAATCAATCAGTCATGCCACAGACCTGCCAAGGTGAGCTATTTATCCGGACTGGACTGTCAAACGTGCGCAATGTTGTGAAATAGCTCCACCTATTGGCCAAGGTCTTTAAAAAATCTTTACACTAACTTCTCATGAAGTTCCACCAGGTGGCGAAATTGAACTTATTGTGACTAAACTTCAAAACTCAACATTTGATTATCCCTGTTAATATTTCATTTAAGAAATTAATATATGGTCAGATGGTAATGTTTACACGGTTTATGTCGATACACTTTTAGATCAGTGTGGTAAAGTTTTCACCAATAATATCTTTGCTGAGTACTGACCAAGTGGCAGGACACAATAACTGTGCTCCGGTGCTCTGTTTAAGCACAGCACATCTCATCAGCCAGCACAGCCACTCGCTCAAGAACATAGTAAGTACATACCGCACAATCATTACTGTGTCTCCAACAGAGAGAGAGTTAATTATTGCTACTACAGTAAAACTGTAATAACCACTGTCAAGCTGAATACAATATTATTCAAAAAGCTCTTTACACTGTTAGAAGGAGTGTCAACATTTATTTATTAGTTTTAGTACAAAACACATTATTTACATTTACACATTTGGTAGAGGCTTTTATTGAAAGCGACTGGCATTTAAGCTATACATTTCATCAGTACGTATGTTACCTGGGAATCGAACCCACAACCTTTTTGCTGCTAATACAATGCTCTACCAACACCTGAATTTGGTATTAAGGCAGAAACCAGGTGTACTGTGGTAGGAAATGATAGACAGTGGGGTAGGTTCTTAGCATAGACAGTTACAGTATCTACTGTAATATGTTACAGTATCTACCGAAATATGTTGCTTTATATGTTTATCCCAAAGTAAGGCCTGACCCTCAGCAATCATCCTCAAAAGTCTTAAGCTCTCTGAAGGTCTTCCGCATAGTCTACTGCACTCTCATCTCCAGCTGCAGGATCTGAAGCTGGCTGTTTCTCCAGTGCTTCACTTGTCTCTCCAGACCTTCAGTCCCCCCCCAACATCCTCCAGCCAGGATGGAGCTCCTATAACTTCCCCATCACCCCCTGGTGAAGCAGCTCCACCTACAGACAGCAGCAGCGTGTGATTTTCTCAATGGAGCAGGCTGACAATGAAACACTATTATTACGACTTATTGTACAACTTAATCCCCACACATTGCTCTAGGGAAGTAACAGTTCTGCTGTACTCTGCATAGTATTATACTCAAGAGTGCAACAGGAGAGACTGTTAATTAAACCTCAGTATTGCAATAATGCTATTCAATATGGGTAAATATGCTGGTGCTTTATAAGGGTGATATTTGAAGCTTTGAGTG
The DNA here is from genome assembly GCA_036877575.1 of Botia almorhae. Classification (NCBI taxonomy): domain Eukaryota; kingdom Metazoa; phylum Chordata; class Actinopteri; order Cypriniformes; family Botiidae; genus Botia; species Botia almorhae. Next base: position 87,146 of record JAZGTJ010000237.1, read on the forward strand.
GTGGCAGGTGGGCTGTTGTTCCCATGGAGTCTCGCCTCACCTTTTAGCTGACCGAGACGTGCTGTGCTTGAGCAGGATGTCGTAGAAACTGCTGGAACTGAAAGCTTCAATATCCACTTGCTCTTCATAGTCCCAGGGCTCACTTGACACCAGAGCCACTGCTGTGGGCGATGAGAACACAGCGTGTGGAATTCTAGCTAATACAATACCAGAGGAAAGTCAAAGATGTCACAGCCCATAAGTCATCCGACAATCAGTGCGCTGAAGGTCAAGAGCTATTATTAGCAACTGTGTCTGATAGGGTCCAGAGCTCAAAGTGTTGGTGAAATAGTCAAAGTTCTGCCAAAATGACGGAAATTCCCTTCTGACTTCCCTGACATTATGTGAAGGTTAAACAGTTTAGTTTACTAAAGCTGCCACTAATATAGCATGAATTCATGGTTATAGTCAAAGCAGATAAGCAAGCTTGGCAACAAATGTTGTAAGATGAAGATGTCAAAATTTGACAATGCTACTAAAAAGCAATTAAACAATATCTTGGGGCGATTGTTTTCCTCTTTATTGTGAAGTGCATAGGGGATTTCTTGTCATTTGATAGTGTTCAAAAAGCAATGAATGCCATGTCTGAAATCCATGTTTGTTCACCTACAAACATGGCATTTACAATTTAAAAAATATTTGGCTTTCTCTCATGTTGCAGAGTGTCAGATATGTAATTGTTATATGTAATATGGTGATATGCTACTATTTGTTAAATTATGTAAATCTATGGAACCTTGTACTGTATATATGTTCTTATATTTCTGTTTCCAAGTATATATGTCATATGTGATGAAATATAGCTGCAAGTGAAGTATCACGGTCAGGATGCCTGGGTCCCTATAGGGTCAAAGGTCATCTTGTGAAGCAGGTGGCATATGTAGACCCTAGCAGGACTGATGTATAAGAAAGCAGTTTGTACCATATAAGGTGTACGTGTTACCTCTCTGTGCTGAATCCCCGTCAGCCTACTTGCAGAATAGGATGCATTTTGTTCACAGACACCACCCAGGAGCCTTCAAATGAATAGTCGTCCATCTTTGTCCTAAGCTGCAGGTCACGGTAGCTGACATTTTCCGGCCATATTCTTCAAACATAATCTGTTGGTTCATTTCAATAGTTTATTTCAATAACCATTTTGCACCCTATAATCTTACTGCAGGTTTTGTATAACTTACTAATATTATGATGCACAAGGACAGGACTACCACAGCTCCCACTAAAGGTCCACCAATCATCTGCCAGTTTGCCCGAAGCAGCAGCTGGAATCTCTGGGTGATGGCAATGCGAGTTAAATGATGTGGGTCTGAATGGAAGAAGGGCCCAGGGGCAAAGCAGCCTCCTCCAGCAGGCACTACTCTCACATACTGAAGGAATCATACAAGAACATTTAACAATAGTTGAATGGCTTCAATAGAAATCTTAACTAGATTTTAGTTCATTTTCATGTAAGCATCATATACGCATCAAAATGGATGACATGACAAACATCAAAGCATCAAATAGATGACATGATAGCATGAACTTACACATTGTACGGAGGACAGTGCTATTGGGTCACAGTAAAGAGGAGAATGTCATCTGGATGAATACATGCTGTTGGGTTTTAAAACTCTGTTGGCTTTCTGTTGAATAAATTAAACACTGATGATCTGATGGACCAATGAGAGCCTTCCTTTTTGTTTGATGTTTTCTAATAAAACTCTTTACATTATAAACTCTTACAGTATCAAAAATTTGGTGTATGTGACTTATATCAGTTTAGTTGCTTGTAGTATAAACACATTTTTATACAATTTAATGAATTTATAAAATTAATATGTAATCTTACATCTAGTTATAAAAACTGATTTAAATAAAATCAATCTGAGAGGTCAAATGGTTTTTATAATCTGAACATAAATTTGGAGGTTAGCAATATTGTCTGGGGTTGTTTAAGAATTCACTATATAAAAAACTATATTTACTATATAATTTAACTAAATACTGAATAGCAAATATGTGATCAGATCTGTGGTTTTGACATAATAAATATACGTAAATACATATAGGTGTAAAATGCCTCTGTAGCTTTAAAAGCATTAAACACTTATATATTATTATTATTATTACTTTAATATGTTTATTTAATATGTATGCTTTTAATTCACATCTATTTTATTTAATGCAACCTGCATCAACATTACAGTGAGTACAGTCAGTGTGACTGTAGTGTATATATGACAAACTGATGCATTACCTCTTCAGTCCTCTTCAGCAACACTGAGTTTATCCAGGAGCTCAAAAGGGCTGTTGGTCTCTTGGCTGTGAGCCAGAATCAACCTTCGGACCTCCACAGGGACAGAACCGAGCAGACCAAGAAATCCGCCTCTGCACAACAGCAAACAGAGGACAGTCTGTTAATACAGCTCCATCACTAAACCTTCTCATCCCCTGTGATTCACTCACCCCAGTTTGCACTGTGCACACAGGCCTGGAGAAGTTTCCGTTGCATGTTGCATTCCAAGTTCCCGTGGGAGTCCCAGTGTTGAAGTGCGTTCTCCAGCACGCTTCCTGACACACTCACCTTTAAAGAAAACACAAGGGCACATTTGGGACAAATAGGTCAGAGTGACATTTTACCGCTGTTTGTTCTAAGCTCTCACTTGTGCCTAAACGGAGCTGTATTACACTCTTGATATCCCTTGCAAGTCCTTCACATTGTGTTCTTTGGTGTAAAGCTGTCTAGCCATACTGTATTTCCTTTCTTTTATATTAGTTAACTATTCTATGGATGATGATATCTCTTTGATGAATGAACGAAACCACGGCTGGATCTGTACAATGACACCAACTATCGTATGCAGACGCTACTGATATGCGGTATCATCAGGGGTTGGCACCCCCTTACTGACACCAATCCATCTTACGTGGAGCGTTCTCAGAACATTGGCTAATGTTCTCTAAAGTTCTCTTAAGGTTAATAAAAATGTTCTTGCAGTAACATCAGTGGAATGTTTTAATGTTATATATCATGTATCAAAAACTTTATTCTAGTTAGTGGAATGATTTAAAAATGTCACTGAATTAAAAACGTTTAAATAATGTTCTTAAGCAATAATTAAGCAATAATGTTAATACAATGTCAAAAAAACTGGATGGTTTGAACATTCCTAGAACTTCCAAAACAACATTTAGGGAAACGTTCCTAAAATAATTAATTGGAAAGCATGAGATGGATAGGCTGAAGGTCTGACCTGTTAAATAGATTCAGTGTAAACCAGTTAAAGACTTCCAGTGCAAACCAGCTGCAGAACTGGGTTTGGTATGTTTTACGGCACCAGCCCACTTTCTCTGGATCAGGCCCGGACAGACCCTTGTGCGCACACAGGCCCAAGGAGCAATCATAACCCTCATACAGCTCAGGAGACGGACACGCCCGCACAGATACAACACATGACATGCCATTCATGGGGTCAACCGTGTCACTAGCCTGTGATTAATCGATGGTAAACACGTTTGGAGGTAAACGTGAGGCCCTGTACGAGATAAGAGTTCACAGAAGAAAGTATTTTACTTTGGGGTTCATCAACTTACAGGTCAACGCAAAGAAAAACATGTATGATTGCATTGGTCTATCTTTATAAGCAGAGTCAGTGAGTTTTGTCACGCATCATTCATAAAATTTTGAACGGCAATGACATGAATGGCGAATATGTCATCACCACTGTGCAAACAGGCTGTCTGTCTGTATGAATGATCGGTCGACAGAGGTTAAATTGGGCAGAACCAATCTGACACCATCAATCAAAAATAAAAACAATAATTTGAGTAAAGCAATATACACAGGTTCTTTATCAGTTTTGTTAATTTGGTAAGTAATTACAGTAATTACAGCGTTGAAACAAGTTAAATAGCATTCAAAGCACAGCACAATTTTCTAAAGCCTGATGAATACGTCATTTGAAGGTATGCAAGAGAAAGGGAATTTTAATCAACGCATATGAATTATGAATGTTTTTTGTCAGTATTGCAGTATTTCACAAAGATGCATTACACACTGCGTCATGTGAGGTGAATTCCAATCTGTCCGTTTATCAGTCATCGCAGATATACTGTAGTTAAATATTACTGTACTGTACTGTTTTTTACCTCAAATCTTATTAGATTATATGTGAACCAAATGATGCAAAATCACAAACGCGTTCATTGGAAGCTCTTCTTTTGTGTTTTGCCTATAAAACTTGGAAGTGTCCCAAAGAGACACTGTCCATCATGCTCAAAAGAAAGATGGCAGCCCTGAGGGACAATAAATCTTGTTGTAGACTTCCCTAGTGAGCAGTAAATGATGAAAAGATTATTCAGCAGTCAAAAAAAATGTGGTGCAGATCTGATAACCAGACTCCCAACAGACAGAAACATGAGCATCTGTTAGAGCAGAGGTCTTCAGATTTAGCTACAATCATATAGAAACACGTTAAGAATACAAGTGTAAACAATGCTATTTTAAGCTAAGATCTCACCTGAAAGACCTGCCCCTCTTGCAGACATATACAGCTGTCATGTCCAGACAACGGTGGGTGTGAGCAGGCCCCACAAAGAATGCAAATGCTCAAATCTTCTCTAAGTCCATGTGGCGGACAGATAATACAGTTGTTTACAGCTGTGGCCCCAAAACTGCATCACAATGTACCTCTGAGGCAGTAAAAACCTTTTAAAAAAATCCAGATTTCTGACTGACAGTTTTCTGTCAGTTTTCTGACTGCCTAATTTCGGCCATTCCAATAACCAAACTTTTAAATTTCAATACATTTGCTACCTGGTTTACAGGAAGATCTTTCAGGAAGTCCCTCAGCTATGGAGGTCCAAAAGCAGCTTCCAGTCTTGGGGTGCATAACCAACAAAGTAGGGAAGGCCAGCAGAGGCTATGAATCTGTACATCATCTTAGTGTGTAGGGTTCGGAGACTGCTACAAGGCAGAAAGGAAGCTCTTTCACTGACACACTGAAGGATTCATGACCATTCTAGAGATGAGATATCACACATGCCAATAGGTAAAGATGCAACCTGATGCCACCAGTTCAGATAACAGGCTGCTGTAGATCACAGTGAAACCATAAAACTGATGCGTTTTCAGCACATCCTTGATTCAGTCAGCCTGTGAAACTTATCAGAATTCTTTCCATTCTATAAAATGCTTTGGCAGAAAAAAGAACATTTAGACCCTGTGTAGTCAAATAAACAACACTAAAATAACAAGCCTTGTTTTTTTAATATCAGTTCATTGGGATTCATTCCCATGATGTACCCTGTGGACATGAAGCCCTTGAACAGCCCAGTAAACCTGTTGCGATATCCAGGTTAAAGTTGAAGGTTAATGATACAGAGCTCTATAAACAAATGTGAATGAACACAAAATACTTACATAAGCAAACTTGTTACACTCACTGAACTGTGCAAGGAATTTAGGGGCTAATCGTGTAAATAGGACATACAATTTCCAATATAAAATAATTTTAAAGGTTATCAGTTGTGTTATCAAAAGTTATCAACTCACTCCAGTTACACACAATATGTACTAGTTATGATTACCAAAGCATTTTTTTACTTAAGCGTTTTTTTTATGTTGCTTCCAAATCAATAAACTCAAACTCTGATTTACCTCCGACCGAGTGTGTGGACTATGACCTAAAAGTGACTTTTTGATTATGCAATTAAAATATTTTCACGTTTCACACACTTTTAGCCCTTTTTTTAAACTCAAAAGAAATTTATGTCTGCAAAGAAACGCTATTGAAACATTATGAGATAAAAGTCATAAAACCATTACATGAATTATAAAAGAAGATATTAATATTATAGTTATTTACTCACTAATACCAATGTCCCTAAAACAACCAGCTGCACAATTTAAATGTAACCTTAAAGCATTATGCTTGCAAATATTAGAAGTTTTCATGCCAAGTCCATCACTATTCTATGTTTGTTTAGTTGTGTTTGCTGCTAAAAAGACCAAGGACATGAGGGAAGCGCATAGTCAAAAAATATAATGGACTAGTAAAACATGTAAAGAGGATGAAAGCGATTCATTAGATAAGCCATGGCAATGCACGCAACCGCACTGTTGCAAAATGCATGGCGCAAATTGCAGTGACGTAGTGCTGCAAAACAACAACTGCAAAACAAAAAACAGTTTGTTGTTAACATGCTATTTTTTTACTTGGGAAATCTGGTAACCACGGTAATTTCCTTTACAGTGTTTGTACAGTCAAAGTTATATATAGAAATATATTATATTGCAATAGAAACCTGCTTTGATGCTTTTTAGTCAAGTCACCCTACTGTGATAGTTATTTACTCTCTTAGCTGGAAAAATCAAATCTTCCTAGTTAACCACTATTGGCTTTGTTTATCACTAGCTAAGAGGACCCATTCAGTGAAGTACAAACAAACAGCACCTTTGCTCGCGGAGCAAGAGTGCAGCAAGCAGAGACCTTTCAGTCTCTGTGACTGTTTCTGTGTCATCGCAGGAAAAGCCAAATCATTGTGGGAAAGCCAAGTAGGACATAATTCAGTTGATAAAACTGTGCCAAACTACAGAAAGTTCACATAATGAACAACTCCTGGGACAAAATGTATGAGGCCCATATCTCAATGCTAATGAGCGTTATAACAAAATGAATTATATATATAATATATATAATTTATTTTGACACTTTTTATTGTGACATATGTGTGTGACATATTATAACATATTACTGTATATTATAACATGTGACATATTATAAATTACCAGCCTTGTTCTCCATGGAATAGCTGGTTAAATGCCTTTATTCGTAGTAAACATAGAATTGCGTCAATATCGGCCTTGATGACATCACATACGGATACTCCGAATCACTGTTGTTGGAACACAAGCCAATTGGCAAAATACCTTTAGGTTCCTGGCGCTTATCAAAGTGACCCTCCACGTGGTATGTGTTGACACAGAGGACCGGGACAACCTCTGATAAGAGACTGCTTTAAATGTGGAACCTGAGAAGATAGTCTTCCACTTTCTCAACAGCAGGTAAGGGTCGGATATTCCCAGACTAACCTTTTTAACATATTGCATATCTTTAATAGTCAAAACCATTCAAAAGTCATTTAAATAATTCGTAAGGTATGTCCAACACTATTCCTTCCTTCCTTGTAAATATCTAACTGTGACCTTTTTTCTGTTTTCAGACAACAAGAATAATCTTCGCCAGAAAAACATGATGTATCTTCAGATTGTAATATTGGCTTTGACCTTTGCTACTATAACAGGTTTGTTGCCTCTGCATTTTTTTGACATCTTTCCTCTCAGGCTTATTTTTGATCACTTTTGCAATCTTTTTCCTCTTAAGTGATGATGAAATACAGAAATTTAAATTCAAATCAATAATCTCAATTAAATTCATATTAATGTAGTAAGTAGTATTAGTTTATATAAGTAGGATAATGTACAGATGTTATAAAACAACCCTTTCAGGATGATACAAAAGCTGATCAGCTGGTTGTACATCACCCTTACATGTGATTTTCATCACATTTTGTTGCATTTCAGCATTTCCACTAAACTACGAAACCAGTCGAGAAGCATCGTGGAGTTTACAGAAGGACAATTACGCTAGTGACAAGAAAGATTTCACCAAAGACACAAAGTGAGCTCACCCCAGTTGATTAGAGAATACAGATTTAACATATTAATAAAGACAAAGAAGTTGTATGAACATTCATATGGTTGTTTTTCAGCAGTGGGATGTGGAAGAACCATGTGGTCAGCAGTGACCTTTACTCCCAGGACTCCTCCAACCCCATGGCTGCTGAACTCAGACATAAGCTGAGCATGGAGTCTGAACGATTAAGGGCTCGTCTAAAGCAGGAGCTCGCGGAGCTGAGGCTGAGACTTTCTCCATACCCCAGCCATCCAAAACACACCTTGGCCAATGTCAGAGAGTTCCTGGCTCCCTTCACAAAGCAGCTCCAGACTGCTCTCCAGTCAAACACCCAGGAACTCTGTGAGAAACTAAATCTAAACCTCCAGGACCTAAACCCAGATGAAGCTACCCTCTACCAGGAGACCATGCAGCAGATCACCCTAGCGCTGGATGAAAGCCACCAGAGAAGGACAGCAGCCTTTGAGAACTTTAAAACCAAAGCATTTGAAGCTGTAGAGGAGGAAGGAGACAGCAGTGGGAAGGAACTCTGGGAGGAAGTGACTGCAAGGCTGGGACAGGAAGTGTGTACCTTTAGTTTGGAGGTACAAGGCAAGGTGGCTGCGCTGAAGATAGCTCTGGCTGGCCATCTTGCCTCGGCGCAGCCTCCAAGAGACGTGATGACTTCAAAAGTGGACCAGTTCTGTCAGAATTCCTCTGTTCGGAATCAACAGTTTATCTCTAATTTAGACCAACAGATAGTGACTCTACAGGAAAACCAGAGTAACGGTGAGTCTCCTGCTTTTCATCAGACAAACATAGAATCCATCCAGGAGGATTTCTCAACTAGACTTTCTGCTGTCTTACAGGACATTGTACACACCCTAAATTAAAACAAAATGTCTCTCCATTCCATTCAGAAATACAGCTGTAATGTAAATAGAATCTTATGCAATGTTTGTTGCACTGTAAACTGTAACTTTTGTAGAGCACGATGTTTGTACAGTTTTCAAAGAAAAACTTATATGACGTATGGAAGTTGCATCTAGGGAAATTAACTGGTCTGTCTTCCAGTCTTTCATTCACTGCAGGTTTATTTGATATGTTTTGTGTTATTTTTTTCATACATGTATAGGATATGAATCATGTTAATAAAGATTTATTTGTACAAAGTTGAAATGAATGCAAGGATTATTGACTCAACCATACTAATAAAAAATCATTTCTAAATACATCACATCTAGACAGTTATTACATTAATAACATTACGTTATAGAAAAGCAGCAAGTCATTGGCTAATATACAAGCATGATAATGCTAAAAACATGCGTAAACCAAAGCATAAAAAGTTATCAAATTATTACAGTAAGATTAGCAATCACAGTTGTGATCATCCACAGTTAGCTCTTCTGATTATTGCAGGTTTGACCACAATGTAAAATAACAAACGTTTACAACATATTTGCTGGAACAGTATTTGCATTATAGCTTTCTACAGAGCGCACATCTGCCAGCTTATACTGGACTACCGAATGCTGTCTAAATAGATTACCGTACCCTAAAAAAGGCATTATGTAAAGCAGATCCTCAGAAGCTGTGACTGATCAAAGCTTCTTATCGGTTACATCCAATTAAACTTCATTCAACATAGAACAGATGGTAAGTGGATGGATCTGTTAGTGGAAAGCCCTAGGCAGAGCACCAGCCCAGTAAAACTTCTTCAGCACAAACCATCCAGCCATAACCATCAACACAGCACCACCAGTGGCCAGTATGACCCCCACCACGACTCCAGTCACATTTACATTGTTCCTGTTCGCCGGCTCACTGCCCCCTGACCCTCAAGAGAAAACAAACACTTGCTTTCAACACGTATCTGATATTATATATAATAAAATATTATAAATAACATTTTATTATAAATATTATTAAAATATTTTCATTAAAATAGGAAGTACAATAATCTCATACCATAGGCAGATGAAGAGGGAAAGTCATTTTCTGCAGGATGTAAAAATATATGGTCGTTAGGATCTCAAAACTGCTCTCATTAAAGCTACGGTAGGCGATTTTTTTGCCTACCGCACCTTTAAGATCTCAAATAAGCTTAAAATAAGATACCCATAGTCAATGTGTGCCTAAAAGAATAGTGTACACAAAAAAGAAAATCATTTCCTCACACTTATACCCATCCAGCCCATATTTTCTTAAAACATAAAAGCAGTTTTATAAACACAAATAAATGGTGATTTTCATGGCCACACAAAAGCATGTATGAATCCTTTATGATGTATTTTGTCTTTTTCAATACTTTGGCATTTAAAATCAACATCCATTCTCATTCAATGGAAAAGCTTTTCACCGTGTGTGTTTCACACAAGCTGGAACAGCATGGCGATGATAAAATAATTAAATAAAATAGTCACTTTTGGGTTAATTATTCCTTTAGCTAAGACCTCGTGCTTGTTTCGTGTGTGCATCTGCAGACTCACTTAGGGCCGCAGTGTACAGAGGACCCACAGACACTGTGGCGGAATCTTTGGACTGAGACCCATACGGTTCTAGTGCCCTTCGCCGGCGTGTTCTATTGGAGGTGCAAGACTGCACAAAAACAAACCATTTATAGGCTGATTAGTAGTGGTTGTGATTCTGTTCCATTCTACAGTACCGTTTACTTACATCAAGCAGCTCTTGGCACTTATTTGGTTCACATAGTCGGAGAATACAGTGCAGGTATATAGTGGACCTTTTCTGATCATGGTGTTCCACAAATCGGAACGCTTCAAAGGAAAACCTGGAATACTTGGAATGGCCATTATAAAGAACTGCTGTCCGGTTCTCTATAAAACAACTGATATGCAACAATACAGAATCAATGATGCAATCATGCCCAATATATCCAACAGAATTTACACAGGTGTTAATGGTGGTTTAGGTTTAACTCACCCGGTGAAAAAGTTATGCTGTCTGTTGTTGGTCTGATTATAAGGCGAAGGGGTTGCAAAGCAGTGGTCCAGCAGGAGATAAAAACTAATGATGGAAAACCAGATTGTAAACAGTATTAAAGTCGTAATAAAACACTGACCTTTATGCTAATTTTATGCTAATAAACACCCAAAAGAAACTACAATATTCTTACTTGCCAGTGAGATTGATAGCCTTAACTTCCACATAGACTTTGGTGCGCAGTTCTAACCCTGTTGGTGGAACCACTAATGGGTAGGTATAGTCCGTGCTCTGAGAAATACAAAATAGCCCACGTAAATTAATAATAAGAAGATCTTTAGCATTCTGAATACATAAAAAACACAAACTCACATTGTAGACACTCATACTGAGAGTGTCAATGAAAGTGCCATTGTTGTCGCTTGTGGCCACTGAAACTGACGACCTGCATGTGGAATATGAGTCAAGTTAAGCCTCTTACTGTCATACTGCTGTAGGTCAGGGTGGATCTCCTGATACTCACGCCACGATCTGAGTGTTGTTGATGAGATATTCCAGCGGGTAACGGCAGGAGAAGTGGTAGTAGAGGTCTGTGGAGTAACTGACGACGCCCTCTGCTGAGCTGGGCGTATCGATGAAGCCCGTGATGATGACGGACTGAATGCTGGAGAACATGCTGAATGGACCGGACGGGCTGGGCACCTCATCCACAATCTAATCACATACAAGGGAAAATTCAATAGCATTTTTGTCTTGCTTTTTGTACTTCAAATATCTAAACATCTTTAAAATAAGACTAAAATAATAAAATTATTATTATAAAATAATATAAGTTAAGAAGTAAAATTGCATAAGATTTAGGTCTTCAAAGAATGTATTTTAAATTTATGCATTTGGCATTCATACATTCTTTATCACATTCATGTTTCCTGGGAATCGAACCCACAACCGTTGTGCTGCTAACGCGATGCTCAATGTTCAACCAATGTTTTTGTTTTAGATGTTGATCTAACAAAATGTCATAAGGTTTATGCTAACAAACAATGAGCATAGCAATAAATCACCCATTTTAAATGCACATATTGATACAGTTGGGGAAACAAATAACAAGCTCACACCTGCAGAGACTGTCTACATGGATTCTCCTGACTGTGATTGACGGGCAGCTGGTAGCGAATGACGGGCGGGTCCACACTGGTGTCAATGGTGCCCACGCACTGGGAGTTATTGCGCTCCCCGTTCAGGGCCAGGCCGTTGGGGTCAAATCCCGCCCACTCAGCGGTACACAGGTTGACCTCCAGTAAAATCATACTGGTGCCACAGTGCACCGTCAGGTCATTGTTATCTAGTCAAAAAAGTTGGTGTTATTTGTCAGCAGTTAGCAAAGAATGAAGGACCGGAGGGTCAGAGACTCACCTGGAACTCTGTTATACACTGCAGAGCAGTTATAGCAGTGAACTGACTGCAGGACGGCAGCCACTGCGCAGAAATACAGCCACAGCATGATGCTGTAGAGCAGAGAACATGCGATCTGTTCAGAAGATAAGAATTATGACTCCATCAGCAACATTCCTGCATGCAGACACTTTACACATCAAACAAAATGACTGTCGAATAGATGTCAGTAGATTAAAAAAGTCGATATAACACTATTTACCTTCAATGTGAACGTTATAATCACATTTAATGTGATTTTCCAGAACGAGTTGTGATTTTCATACTAATTTAAAGCAGTAGATGTTCATTCATATGCCATACCTGTTTACCTCCTGAGGTGGGAACGCACAGAATACAAGACAGGTGTGTGGAAGCTTCTTATATAACATTAGACCTCTGGAGTGATTGAATAGTGATGGGAGTGTCTCAGACTCCTCCCGGGCGAATCCTCCGCACACTGTGTAAGGATTTATTTGAGTGACAGGTCAACAATGACAGTCCCAGAATACTGTGATAGTGTTTTGGACACATCCAGGAGACACCGGTCCTGTGATTTTCAGCTGATGATAAGTGCTTGTGCTGTTATTATAAATAAAGACTGCAAAAAACTGACCACCTTGTTCATTGTGACCAGTCTGGTCATACATCGAATATTCCTTTTGGAAGGTTTTCATAGATGTTGATACTACAATCAAATAACTCTAAGCGATTTAAATGGCATATTCTGTGTATTTCAACTTGCTAAATAGAAGTTTTAACTGCTATTTTTAGTTTTAACTGAGAATAAATGTATTTTTTGGCATATTATTGTAAATGTCTAAATCGCTAAACATTTAAAAATAGTTGTTTAAACCAACAAACAATAAAATAAAATAAAATAAAAAAGTGTGCTCTTCATTATTTGTCCAACCTGATTACATTCTTTGTCAGTTTAATCCATCTGGGACCGTATATTTTTCCTCAAACCTGAAACTTTAGAGGGTAAATTAAGATGTTATTGTGTATAAATCATTTAAAACATAAAATGTTGCATCATCTCCTGGGAACAGAACATCATTAATACAAGAAATGTGATAATGTGCCACAAGGTATGAAACACAGGACGCCAAAAATAGCTTTTGTTCATCTGGCATCATCTATTGTGTTCTGAGAGCAGCTAGCTTAGGAAACCCCTGCTAAAGGCTAAAGGGCTCGTTTTGACTGAGTGGTAGTGTTATACAACAAAGAAGTTCGAATAAAGCACGCAGACCCATTTGTGCCAAAAAGTCCCTCGGTTAGAGAAGGCATTTCACGTAATATACTTGAATGCGTCACACCTTGATAATTTTCTCGCCTGCTAGATAAAACATTTTTATCTGAGCTGAATGGTAGATCTCTCATTATTTAATTATATTATCAGATTACGGTAAACAATATGACTGAAGGTCACTTTAAACAATTACTCTACTGTATGGTTTTGAAAGACAAACTGAGAAATAAAGCAAAATAGAGATTCAAGTAGCCTACAGAAATCTTGTTTGTCACTCAACAAGAACATTTCTGTTAGGTGAAACACCTGCAATATGATATAGGCAGAATTCTGTAGCAGTTTAATGGGGACACTTTGTGCTTTATAAAATACAATTCATAAATGTATAAGGCGGTATCACTGTAAATAAGCATAATTCTTCATGTTTTGTTTATATTGTTCAACAGCCACCTTAAGTAACAGCAAAAAAGTGTTTTCTCCTCCCCTTGACTCACCACATATTTAAAAGTTTTGGTCTGTTTGAAAAATGTCTTTGTAATTTTATTTAATCTAAACTGAAGATACAACTTTTTCATTCAGTCATAACAATGGTCGCTTTCCAGCCATCTGTTCTTATACAAAGAAAACCCGTCATTGTACCTCTCATATCCCAGCAATATATCGTAATTTGATTACAGAAAGTCGCTGGTTTAGCGGGTTTATTTAAAATGTCTTTTTTAATTCTGTTAAAGGACATACTAGAGTAACTGAACGAATGAATCGTTACTCTTTCGTAATCCAGGCTTTAGGCCCTGAAAGACAGCTGTCCAATAAAAAAATTGCAAATTATTTTTCATTTTTGTTGGTGTTCTTTTTTTATATAACTGTCTTATCATCTTTAGTGAATCTTGTAGACCTAAGAAAATTTCACACGCTTGGAATCGTGACAAAGCGCGACAGCTTGTGACGTTCAGCCGCAGGAATGTCAGAGCGTCGTCTATAACCGAGAAATAATTCCTAATACAGTACTGCCACCTACTGGTAAATTCAAATATTGTCATGCGATCTTTACTTGATAACAGGCCTCGACTTTGTCAGTTTGTCACTTTACTGAGATTAGATGACGTTAAGACAACGTCATTTCTTCCCGAACTAAGTTTCAACATAGCCGCGAAATGTATTAAGAAAATTTAGATGATTAAAAATATGACAGTGGATCTATGGTGACTTGAAAAAACGTCTTTCAGCAAGAACCAGTTGGTACTTGTGGACTACTCACTATCAGGCAGCAGCAGTAACAGCCTTCCTGCGTTCAGGTTATAGAAAATTCATCGCATTCAATGAGATAAACTTTAATTTTCGTTCTATATGCATGTGCAATAACTATGCATGCTGCAGCACACACACAAGGTGACACGGCTTTAACATACCAGGGACATACAAAGTCGCATGTTTCTACGGACAGATTATTTGAAATAAACACAAACTGAAGAGCCAGAAAGCGTAGTGGAAAAAATCGTGTCTCAATAATGCCGTTAACTTTGCAAAGACGTAATTCATATAAACATGTTTTTAATGCTATTTATTCAACAAAAATAGAAACATCAAGCAACATGGAAACCTAAAAAAGGCAAAATATCTATCTATATATCTTTATCCATATTCTATTATGAGCCATAATACTAATAGCTAAGCTAGATGAATGGCTGTTTACTGTACAATAAGTAATTTTAATTTAGACAATGCATCAATATAAAGATTGCAATAGGTGAATTCAGAAGTTTAAAGACCTCCGAAGAATCGACTTACGCCACTAATAAAAGAACATGACAAACTCTCCATTCAGTACAGAGCTGGCAATGCATCTGGGCATCTGGCCAAAGATCAGCACAAATACACTACACATGCATCACCACTGGCCTGATGGCCTCATCTTTATTTCTCCGAACCCTCATGACATCTGCAGCAGCTCGTCATAAAATCTCACAAGAAGATTTCACAGCATGTACGATTACATGTACGATTTTACAGCATGTGAGGCTTGCTTATTCTAGCTTAAACCAGAATCCAACCAACCAACATGGTAATCAAGCCCTATTATGACAGCAGCAGGCATGTGTTAAAACATTTTAAAGCTTTTGTTTCTTAGCCTAAAACCTGTGTAACGAATTTATTTTCTATGTCAGGTCAAGAGGAAAATGTCTGGAAATTAAAAGGGACAAAAAACAAACCACAGGAATGAAGAGGAAACAGGCTGTTGAAAAAACGTGCGCTTCCTTTCCTGACTGGCTTTCCATTCCAGGGGATGGTGTGTGTCTGACTGGGAGCAAGCAGACCAGTTTACACAGACCAGTCACCATCATTAAAATAATCTTGTTTCTCTGTTGGTTAGCAAGTAAAGCCTAATAACATTTGACTCTTTGCCTTAAATGTCTCTGGACAGATAATGATTGTAAAATCTTGTTACACCGAATTAAGCTTTGTAAAAAACTATTCTAAAAGTTGAAAGATGATTTAGTTACCAGTTATATTTTGCAACACGTTTATAATATATGAAAGTCAAAGCTACTGTAATTTCTGTGATTAAATACCTTCATTTAACCGCAACCAACATGTAAAAACAAGTACTCAAATTAGCTTAATCACAATGAGAACAAACAAAATAGCTGTAGTATGACGTATAATGCTATTAAATAAACTATTGCCAAAACTACCGGGACACTAACAGTGTGAGGGGGTGAAAAAATTCGAAGCCCAGCAAAAGCGTGAGGCTGCAACTATTTGCAAGCAGGCGAATACAGTCGGTTTTCTGAAGTCATCTGAGACTTACAGAGAAGATCCTGCCTGCATTTGTTGTGTCGTCTGACAAGTGCTACGTTTTTCCAGAAACTAGAAACACTCCATTGACAATCTGAACGCCCTTTGAAACTATGTAGAGATGGAGTTGATGAAACTGATCGGAGCTGTTTTGGCGGTTTGTTTTCATCCCAGCTGCGCATCCAACGCGTTTGGCGGTGAGTGTTTGCAATGAGTGTAAAATGTCGGTTCGTACACGGCGAAATTCACACGATTGCTCCGTTAGGGCTGTTATGGCTGATGCATGCTTTGAAATAAAAGTCATGGAGACGTGCGATTACGGGCTGCTAAACGCATATGCGCTGACAGTCGTTCATAATAAAGACTACTAAAACTTGTCATGTTTTACAGAGGGAAATAATATGTAGTAAATGTATCGGATTTGAAAGAAAACTGATGACGAAACTAAACGCTTGACTGCAGCTACGATTTATTTATTTAGTTATTTACAGTAGTGTGTTGCTTTCTTCCATAAGAAGAGTTTTAATGTGGGTCAGAGCACGCCGTTTGTTAGCCATAGAGGATATGGCCGATGGCTTTGCTTGAGACAAACTTTCGCCTGACAGTTTTTGAAAGCCGTTTCCCTTTCTCTTTCTTTCTTTCTTTCTTTCATCACACAATTACCTAAGCCAACTTTCCTAAAACTGTTCCTACAGTGTTTCTATAATAGCACCAAGTACGTGCTCAACGACACAAACATAGTGTTTTTGTTTTGGTTGTGCGGCTTGCAGATCAGCGGATATGCCGGAGAGGGACAGAGAAGCCCTGCTATAAAATCACAAGCTTCCAGGACAGCAGACTCAGAGCGAGCTTTGAGACAGCCAGACAGAAATGCAGGGATGATGATGGAGAGCTGCTCAGCATTGAGACCGAGAACGAGCAGCGCCTGGTGGAAAAGTTTGTTCAGGAGCTCAGGGCCTCTGATGGAGACTTCTGGATAGGGCTGCGAAGAGGCCAGAAACACAGAGACTCAGCTGCAGATTGTCCGTCACAATATTACTGGCTGGATAACAGTCAGGCTACATTTAGGTATTCCTATAGTCAGAGTTTGAGAATGATTTCTCAGCCTAAATATTTCCTTTTATGAAAACATTAACATTAATTATTTTATTGAGGTCAGATATCATAATTGCATCAACATATTAGGTTGCAACAATGAAGGTCATTTGTAAAAGGACAGTTCATCCAAAAATAAAAATGTTTCCATCATTTCCTTACCCTCAAGTCATTCCAAACCTATAAAAAAATTTCTTCTGATCTGAGAAAAAAAGATCTACATAAAAAAAGTCTAAAAATACGCTAAGATATCAAACAGGTTTGGAATGACATGAAGGTGAGTAAATGGTGGAAGAGTTTTCATTTTTGGGTGAACTGTTCCTTTATGAATAAGATCAGGTAGAGATAACAACAGCAATTGTATATTGTTATTTTGAACATACCTGCAATTTCTAACACACTTTTTTAGTAACAAAGCATATTTTTGTTAAAAGTGTTTAAAAACCGGTCTCATAGAAGGACACAACAGATTCAGTAGTGGCTGTTCAATATTGTGTCTATTAAACATGAACATGCATGGACAGGTTATTAATATACAAGCCCTGTGATGCAAGGCAGACTCTTAGATGTGTCTTAAGATAGCATGATGTTATAGAATTTCCGATTGAGGCAGTTGTGTGTGCTTTGTATTTGAGGAACTGGCGAGTGACAGAGCCCTCGTGTGGCCACGATCAATGTGTGGCGTTATTCTACCAACCCTCCACCTCTGCTGGCCAGAGACAGCGTGACCTGTTCAAGTGGAATGACTACAGTTGCAGTTCCAAGAAGAATTTTATCTGCAAATACTCAGACGGTAGGCCTTTGCTTATGCTAATGTTAGCCATCACATGACAGGCATCAAATATGAGACTACCTAGCAAGGACTTCAAATTTTGATTGATATCATCTTGATGTGTTTAGTGAGGCATCTTGTCCCCACTCCAGCAGCTAATGTGACAACAAACACAGGTAAGCAAGTCAGTATATGTTTTCTGCTGGTTTAAAAAAAATTACAAGAAACAGCTAAACTAAAAAAAAGCTACTCAAACTACAATTGGACAGGTAGTTTATATTTGTTTATTTCATAAACATAAACAAGCAAGGATATTAAAATACACACACGTAGGAGCATCTATAGTAACCTCTCATTAAATGAAAATGTTTGTTAATATGAAATGAATAAAGATTAGGTCTACAATTCATAACTTTTGTCTCTCTTTCACCATCTCTGTTTGAAACATAAAATAGCAAGTTAGAAGATATTTTTTTAACATGGGTGACTTTCAAGTTAAAGCAACTGCGGTAAGAACAAGTGACAAATGCTCCATCATCCTCAACACCCATTTAACACACATGATTTAGCAGCCGAGTGTACTTTTTCTTTTGTTTACAGACATGACAGTCAAATTGACAGGTCATGCTATATCGGAACTGACGGCTTACATTGTAAATCATTATTATAATTTTATTGTTGTGGTTAGGCAAGGAAAAAATTAAGTAAAGTTTTGAACACTGATCTGCTATGTACTTAGTAAATAACAGATTTTTGTTCATTTTTAACCCAAAATAGTTATAGTTATACATTGCAGCTTTAGAACAGACGTATATTGTTGCATAACTTCTTCCTTTGGTCCACTTATAATTTTAGCTCAATTGTTGCAGTTATAATAAACCAATTATAGTTTGGCTTAATATGGCCACCTTTCGCTCTGTCTCTCTCCCTCTCTTGCTCGCTCACTCTCTCTCTCTCTCTGACCCTTAGAATTAAATGGGTCGTTTTTTTGTTCTTGTCCTATTTTAGGACTCCTGCATAAATGGCTTCATCAAATGTGAAATTAGCAAGGACTGGGTTTGTTATCAAGTCACATATAAAATATTACCGCCCCATCCTTCAATAACAGCCTCCTTCAATGGAAAGGCTGCTTTACATTGTGACAGATAAACAGATTTTGGTTTAAACCATATTAAGTGAATCATCAATATTACAATGAAAGCAGAACAAAACAAATGCTGACTTATCATTATTCACTGTGATGTTTGTTTTTTAGGTCTTGACCTGACAGTAATACCGAAGCATCCTCCCATTACAATGGACAATGACAGGATAAACCCAGAGCTCTCCGAGTCATCAGGTAACTATGTAATGACCAATCAGTTAAATACCCAAAATATCAATATTAATACACTCTGATCGTCTTTCTTAAGCACAACTTTTGCTTCATCCAAAACAAACAGTTGATTCATTGGATGTTAATGATAAACGTGTCCATACTCTTAGTTTCACTTTCAGATGACACCATTAATGTTTACTACATCCTCCTGGGGACCCTGCCTGTCATGTTGCTGTTAATATTGGTGGTGTCGGGGGTCTTCTGTTTCAGAGTCATGGCCAGGAGGTGCGTAATGCAGCGCTTAAATTTTTATCACCCGGTTTGATTATCTCCATTTATGTTTGCTACATAATCCACCTAGCGACTGTCTCTCTGCAGGAGAAAAGAACAGAATGAGATATATGCAGTTCCAGGGCAGTGGGTGAGGACGGTACCTCCGAAGGGTCAAAATGAGTATGAATGTGCCGACAAATTCAAGCAGCCCGGAGCTCATCTGGAATACATGAGCTCGGAAATTAATAGAACTTTTATCGTTGCGTCTGCCAACGGTCAGTTTGAAGACTACGAGAACGTTCCGAGCAGCACCACGCAGTGTGGTTTTGTCACAAATGACATTTACGAGACCTGTCGAAGCTCCTCGGCATTAGAAGCCGGGTGGGTGGACAATGACATCTATGGATGCTAAAGCACTGACCTAGAGTGACCTCTAGCGTGGCTGGGACTTTTTTTGGCTGGATCCTCCCTCCAGCCTGTATGCTTGCTTTTTGCACTGACTGGTGTGTAGAATCTGGAAACGTGGGGTCAAACAGGGGTGTACAGTAAAGTCCAGATTCCCATAACTGTGGGACTATACAAAGAAGTATAAAGGTGTCATCACATTGTGAGAACTTCCTCTGTTGAAGCTGGTGTCCTGGAAAGTAGCCTTTCATTTGTAAATTCACAGCAGTGTGATGACCTCTGAGTTCATCTCAACAACATCCTTTTCTGTCACTGATGCCCACTGTTGATCGCTTGTTTGTAACCCTAACTTACAAGCTTGCTTATTGACATGAGCTGGACAAAAGCAAAACAATCACCAGCCAGTTGTTACTGACATAACTGGACTTCTTAAAATCTTGTTAAGATTGCTAAAATATTTATCTTTTGTGTTAAATAATACTAAATAATCATATTAATGGTTTGAATGTACAGGACATTAGTAAATGTACCATGTTGTTATATTGTTAATAATATTAACACATTTTCTCTTGTTTTTGTACATAATATGAGCTACAATGGATTTAAACCTCTTGTAGTTTGTTTGCTTGTTTGTTTAATGATTGTTGTTTTTTTACAACTTATTTTTTAAATCAATTTAATCGTAGTTTTTGATTTGAGTGTATTTGATCATGAATAAAGATTTTGATAGCTCCTGTCAGATGGGATTTTTTTGTTCACCGTTTCTTATTGTCAGCATTTTTTAGCAATGTAGTGCAAATATTTGTAATATTTTAATATATAAAATAGTTCATTTTGAGAGTATCCTTCGGAAGTTCACCATTAGTCTGACATACGGGAGTAGTATTGCTTCAAAAGGAAAGCGTGAGTTCTGAATGACAGCATGTTGCCGGTAGAGGTCGCTATATGACAGGCCTTTTTGACTGCTTGTCACACGGTTAATGCATTTACATTGACAATGTCAGTACAAATACACATCGAACGCTGTCTTTACTATTATTGTTTACAGTTATATACAGTTATATAAACCATAGAACTGAACGAAAACCATCAATACAATAACTCGTATTTAAATCCCCATAGCGTAAACAAAGAGATCGAGAACGCGAGGAATTCGAAACGTAACAAAAATAATTTATTGTACAGATGACAAAGGAATGGGTGAATAGCCAACATTAAGTGTACTGCATTTTTCTAATAAATCAGCATTATCAGATTAGTGTCTGTAATTATAATCTGGTTTATGGCATTATGAGATTGAGTAAATATGCGGCACACCTGCTTTGAGTTCTGCAGGGTTGGGCTGAAACCCCCGATTCAGTGAACTGCATGTAATAATACTAATACTGTTGCTAAATAATATTTAATAGCATCGTAAAGATTAGATAAAATGATGACACAACCTGACTGATAACAGTTTACAACGAAGAGGCTTCAAACGAAGAGGCTTCAAACGAAGAGCACGTCCCGCTCGCCTCTCATTCCTCGACTGAAGTACGCGAGACTTTATCAAAGTTGCTGCCGGCAGGGTGTCACAGCCAGCTATCAACTCCAGGCGATCGAGCAAACACATCGACGCTCTTTTGGAATAGCAATGCCGCCGGTTGACGTAAGAGGTGGGTCTGGTCGTCTTGGAAACGAATTGGCACCGGAGTGTGGAACGGCTTCGTAGCCCCGCCCCTTGTACAAATACCCCCATAGGCTCTGACGTCAATGCACGTCAACCAGAGAACATGATACCTTCTGCAAGTCAACTCGTGTACTCTAGCAAACAGAGCTGAAATATTATAGCTCTATTGTATCGGAGGAAGGTGGCGTGACACATCGCCGCGCTCCCGATAGCTCTCTCTCTTCTCCTGGTAAGACTGGAGCGGACCATCAGCAAGCAAACTGGCCGGCCGAGTGGAATTTCTACTTGGTCTATTTTTGATAGACACATTTTAGCCTCTGTCGACCTCGTTATCTTGAGGCTGAAGTGGCAGGTCTTCTCTCAGAGCCTAGTGTGACGAAAAGCATGGTCATGGCTGACTGTCACCAAATGCCAGGGATCCGGGGTCCGGTCAGAGTGGGCTTCTATGATATCGAACGGACTCTTGGAAAAGGAAATTTCGCTGTCGTGAAACTTGCAAGGCATCGTATAACGAAGACAGAGGTGAGACTATGATGCACGCATGGAAAACTAGACCGTGTGAGTGTAACAAAGTAGCAGAAACAGAAGAGTCAGTTGTCACTTGCTTGATCGTATTATTTACCTCATACTTGAGTTTATAGTGGTTATGGTAGGAACTTCTGTTTCCTAACAACTTGTTAAATGTGGGTTAAACACACAACGTTGCTTAAAGCTTTATGTAATATTGCATGCGCTGATAAGCACGTATCCAGCAACCCAAAAAGCCTTAATGGAAAGAAGCAACAATGAAGTCGACTTAAGTGATGTCAAATACTAACTGTGAAAGAAAGTGAGCTGGACAATAGCAAGAAGTCATGCTAATATAAGTGCCCTTTTGATGTGGTTCGTGCTGTTTTTGCAATGGTTGCTTAAGCAACAGTGGTGATACTGGATGTTGTCTCGTCAAAAAATCTAAACTAAATGTTGCCTCACATTCCCCGCAGAGAAATTAAATACATGACAGCATGCCAGTCTGAGCTCCTTTACAGTAAAGCTGTGCTTTAAAGACTGTCACAGGGACGTAATTTACACTTAGTCTGTGGCCTCCTGTGGTCGTCAAGGCTGCATTTACAGAGATGTACAATGTCGCATGTTAGTAGCGTGTCAGGGAATCAGGATAAGTAGGATTATGTTATACAGAGTGGATGCATCTCTGCAATGGTTGTTCTATTACAGCGTAATTATTGCAGGGATAACGGTGCACATATTCTCAACGCTTCCCATGAGTCTGTGTTTTGAGATTTGCCTGTACATCCGAGCTCTCTTCAGAATAGACACTCATTATATTGTGTATCTTCTGCTTTGTCTCTCTGCTGCTATAACATTGCCTGCACTGTTCATGCTTTGAGCAGTCGGTCAGTCCACCACTGTTCATGCTTTCTGCCAATGAAGATAATATATTCATGTTACAATAAGCATGAGAATGGATGTCTTGGAAGGTTAAGGTCTTGGTGATTTTTATAAGGGAAGTGCTGTAAGGTGTATCATGTGTATTCTTTTATGCATTGACAAATAGGTGTAGTTTACAGTGTCAATACTGTTTGGATTTCTGTCGATTATCTTGACAGTGTTGCTTTTTGCTTTTGTTACTCTGAGAATTTCTTGGGTTGAACAACAGGAAGCATGCTGGAGCACCGCAGTATCATAAAACTTCAAAACATAAACGTTTTGTTGCTGTAACGATAAAGGTCAAAGTCTTTTATTGTTGAATCTGTTCTGTTTTTTTCAGCTGCTGTGGATTTTCTTTACTTGTACATTATAATTTTACCATCTAAAGAGTGTTATGCTTTGAGTGTTTATGGAAAATTAGTTTACTATTTACTTTTGAGGGATATGGTAAATTACTTCTGTTCTTCTCCCATTTGTCTGGCAAATGATAAAGTCTGCAGAAGGATGATAAGATACTTTTGATCATTAGCTTTATTTAATAGTTAAATAAAGCTTACATATCGTTTTAACTCGCATGTAATCCACCTTTGATCCACGCCGGGGCTGGTGAGGACTGGATAGACTTGCACTGCAAACAGGAACAAGACTAATGAATTTAAGCAGGTGTGTATTGAAGAGTAGCTCGAGGCATCAGGCTCGGTGCCAATGAAAGTTTGTCTTTTATTCAACAGGTGGCTATAAAGATCATAGACAAGACTCAGCTGGATGCTGTAAACCTGGAGAAGATCTATCGTGAAGTGCAGATCATGAAAATGCTGGACCATCCACACATCATTAAACTGTACCAGGTACTGATGTCTTACTGAACTGTTCGCTGGCATTAGCCAATCAGATTTATTTCTATAGGAGCTCAATAAATTGATACAGCAAATATGTTTGTACTGAGCAAATATCTGTCATCAGGGCAGAGTCAAAGGCTAAACTTTGAAATGCACATTTTAAAATTGCCAAGCTGGAATCCAGCCTGATTTTAGCTGGAGATCATTCACACTCAGGAGTTAAAGATGAAATCATGCACCCCCCAACCCCCCCCCAAACAGTGTGATTCACTCACTGGCATTATGTAAGATTTTAGGTCACTTTGGTTTTGGGGAATGTGAATAGCGCTTCATTATTATACAACACAGCGGCAGAAGTCCAAGCCTTGCCGTGTAATCGTGGTGTATCATTATTTCCACCAGTTACTCTATTCAAACGGCATGGGTCAATTAGTCATTTCCTTACAGGCCCAATAAACAGAGGGCCGCTCTGCAGGCCACTGTTGTCTCATCTCTGTCCCCCGGTTTCCCTCTGCCCCATCTGCCACGGTTCAGGGCCCCAACACCAAGCAGCTGCTCTGCGCATTCCCACCTGCGTACACGCAACGCAGTTGCAAACGCTTGATATTTACTGTGATGTTCTGCATGAATCACATGTGCTCTGTTCTAAATTCCGGTGAGCTAACTGTGAAGACAGGATTTTAAGGCATGGTACGTACTGTAGGTGCACTCAGACACAAAGCCTGTTTCATACGATACGCATTGTAATACTGCTGCTTACTAGGGTACTTTGCGTTGGCTAGATTGCATTGCAATGAACTGAAAACATTCAAGATGGTGGATGAGAGAAATGTCAATCTTATGTACATTTTGTTAAATACCGAAAAGTATTAGAATAAAGTCGTTTATTTATAAGAACAGTTATGTCTAATTAAAAAATTGACTGTATTTTGTTGCTGTTCGCTTAGCAACATGCTAGTGTGAAACTTGAGATTCGGTTGTGGGTGGAGCATCACATAAGAAGTTTAGTGTGTTTATCTGTGCAGCCTGCAGAGTTGCTGCTATTGTAGTGCGTTCCAAATCAGTTTATGAAGTTCTGTTATAGTTAGAATGCCACCTTAGAAGTGTGCTCCCCATTGTCATATTCCTCATGCTTTATTTAGGGCTCGGAGATATTTTATATTTGTTATGGATGAACTTTCATGCTTATGTCAAGTTGCAACAATAATTTCGTTCGGCAAAATAAAATTGTAATCATATATATCGTATCCTTGACAAAAAAATGATCCGTACTCTGATCCGTACCCTGGAATCTTATTTGCGGGTCTCCAGGAAGTCTGTTTTTGTTGGTTGACGCTTTATCCACAATTTTCATTGGCAACAGCGTGACCCATCTTTCAGCTTAATGTGACACCACCAACGGTTTGTCATATTAACAGACAGCCGGCTAGCGTAGCGTCAACTGTTCGCATGAGACAATTTGAGTTATTTCCAGATATTTGGCAGATAATTGGAATAAGTAGTGCTTTGTGGTCGTTGTGTTCCGAACAGCTCTGAGATCACAGCTCCCATCAAAACAGGTTTCTGGAAAGAAAAGCGTCTAGGAGTTTAAAAAATGATTCATATTCTGGCCTAGTTGGTGATTTTATTAGTCAACCCTGTAATGCCTTTAAATGGCAAAAACATAAAATCCTCTATGAGAAGCTGCTGAGCCCAGATAAGACTGACTCATGCAAAAACTTGGTTGAAATTAGGTTGATCAGTAAGCCGCGGGTATCAGTAGAGCCAACGGTAGCGTTTATGTGGGAATCAGTGAATGAATCTGAATTATAACGTGCTGTATCTTCTTACTACATTTTATGTCTATATATCTATTTTTGTGTTCTTTGGCTAATTCTGGAGTCCTCCTACACATTGTTGGCTCTGACACCGCTCTGTGAATTGAGCCTACGATTAAACCAGCTTCCCACTCTGATTCATGTGTGTTTTATTATACTAGCAACTGAATGGGAAACTTCAGCTGCTAAATGTAGCAGTGAATGTTCATCACAGACTCGGCCTACTGTTTAAAAAGGATTTTGCGGGGGGTGTAACCGTACGGGTTACAGATATGGTCAAAATTATTTTTCATCCTTCTTTACCACACAGGTCATGGAGACCAAGAACATGCTGTACCTCGTGACAGAGTATGCCAAGAACGGGGAAATTTTTGGTGAGTGATTTTTATGATCATGCATTTACAGTCAATTAACAAATGAAATTATTGGTTAATCTTACTGTTACTTAGTTGGAACAAAGAGCTGAAGTGTGTATTTTTTTTAGAATGTTAATGTCACTGTTTAATATGCAGAGGCTTATGGAATTTGTTGTGTAATTTTAATGAAAATTATAAACAGAGAGAATTTGTGGGTCTTTTAAACCAGTCTGTGTTCTGACCAGCCCAACACGGCGGCATTGGCTAAACCAATGGCATGAGTTTGGGGCACTCAAAACTGTATATATATAATATATAGAGAGCAGATAATACGACTGTTAAAAGAAGGAATTTGTTTATTTTACATAGTAGATTCTCCTTGCATATGCTTAGCCATTCCATTTTAGTAATTTATTACATTGTGCATGACATTATATGCTGGGGTGTAAAATAGTACACTAGGGCTTGAATTGAAAGCTGTTCTGCAGATCCAGCGAGAGCACGACCGCTTGCAGTTCATGTGATCCAAATCTGCCGCTTTCAGTCTCACAGTCGGACCATCACGCAGCACGCGTGAGTCAGAGGCCCACAGGTTTGCTACAGTGCACGCTTCAGATGAAGATCGCTGTATTTGTGCCAGTTTTGTGGATTGAAATCATTAAATGATATTCAAGGGTTTTATTTATATGAGATATTAACATATGTGCCGACAATATGATAGAAAGCTACTGCTTTTTGCCCCTATACCATTAAGACATAAGTGACAGAAATCTGTAGAGCCTGAGCAGCACTTTAGGCAATGTGAGCTCGTGTCGGTCGTTTAAATAAAACCGCCCTGTTGTTCTTATCGATGACGGTTAGTAACAAAAGCGGTCGTGTTTTAAAATGTGTTGCAAGGCATGATATTTTTTTGCCGATATTTTAACAATGACATATTGTTCCATATTTGTTGAACAAGTCAATATTTGTTGAACAATATTGATTTGATTTATTGCCCTGGTTAATGTATCAGTCAACCATTATGGAAGTCTGTCATTATTTTTGCTATGTTGTCGGTCCCCCTATTGGTGTAGAAATTACACAATACAGTTTTAAGATAACAAATATAACCAAACAAAACCTTAAACATAAATATAAGCAAAACAGTATAGTTTTGGCTAAATCATAAATTATATTCAAGATTGTTTGCATATCCTGTATTTCATGGTTTTCAGAGAAACTGTGTTTGCAGTTTGAATCTGTACGATTCTGTAAAAAGCTGACTGTGATATTTGTGTGGGTTATTTACATAATTACTCAACAGTTTTGTCCTTCCTGTTCTCGCTTGCCTTTCAATGATTCTAGGCGACCTGAAGCATTATATCTGGCAGACCAATCAGAATCTTATCAATTTCACTGTACATTTATTCTGATTCCAAACATCACGGAGGCTGATGTCAGATGATAGCGACAAAGGTCAGGCTGAAATTAGCTCAGGCGAGACAAACTCCGTCTGTGTGAATAAACCTCATAGTCACAAGAGAGAAGTGTGTCAGTGATGATCATGTTCCTGACAGCTCAGCTGTCGCGTCTTACCGTTGCTGTGGAGTTCCAGGGCCCTGCAGCATTAAAAATCACTTGTTGGCTGAGTTTCAAAGAGAAACTGTAGTGAATGTAGACCTCAAGCGTTCTACTGACCGATCCCTTTGACTTTGTCAGAGCAGCTGCTGTTCTGCACCTGTGAAAGCTCACATAATCATCAGACGTTATTCTTGCATAATACTGTGTACACGGCGATGTGATATGTAAGAAACTGTTCCTACCCAGGTGTCAGGTTTTGTGTGCGTGTGCATTTTGTTTCTGTTTTATGTAAGTAAGCGATCCAATTTCTCCATAGAAAATAAGAATAACGCCATTTTAATCCATCACCCTTTGCTCAACAATACGATAATAAGTGTGTTTGTGTCTTTCTCGCTAGACGAATCATGCAAATTCTGCTTTTCCATCCACCAGTAAGCACTGGAAAAATATTTTGTTCGCAAACATCAAACAAAAACGGTTTTTATAAATGCTTTTACAAATGTGTGGTTGTGGTTTACTTTGTGTGGGCATCAGGGATGTCTGGTGGGGACACTTTGAAATTAGGTTGCCAGGGGGTCAAGCAAATAGGGCCTGTTGCCTAAAGTCTGCCAGCACGGCATGACCCATGCTTACATGACAGTCTTTATCAAGATAACCATGGTTATTGTCTGGTGGTTCGTCCTGAGAGACCATGTTGTGTGTAGCAGATTTCTGGTTGCACAAGATGATTACACAACGTATGTATTTACAGTGTGTTCTATCGCTATCAAGGTCAAAGGTTTCCAGTTAATCCCAAATTATGAAAGCTACTTTTTATATTGAACTGAGGCTTTCGGACCCAATAACATCAAGTGAAGAAAGCATGCCAAGCCAACGTGCGATACAGATTACCCATAATTCTTTGCAATTTTGTCCTGCAGTGATCTGGGGTTTGCCTAAACATAACTCGACAGATAATGTTCACAGAGATAAAAGAGAGAGGAGAGATACAGAGCAGCATTTGGTGTTGTGAAGCGTACCGAGATCAGTCCCCCGTGGTGGAGCTTAGCAGCGCAGGAGTCCGCCACAAGAGTCTCTGTGCTCCACCAGCACCGCCGAGCAGCAGCATTAGAGGAACCTGGAAACTGGGTCAACCTCGAATAAGTAGGAGCTGCCGAATGCACAGGCAAAGCAAGAGAGAGAGGGAAAGCTAAGGGACATTGATTTGAATTTTGAAAGTGGAGAGGAGAAATGTAGGCCATGCATATTTTAGAAAATCCACTGCTGGAGAAAAGATTTTGTTTTGAGAGGTGGAGGACCTGTCAGTCGAGTCAGAACAGTCTTGACACGCTTGTCTGCCCTCAGCTTCTCAATCCCTTTCTTTTTACCTCCGGCTCTCTTTTTAGTCAATATTAGCCTGAGGTTTTAGCATTATTGATGAAAGTTCTAAATGAGTGACTTTTTGAGTTTTTCTTATGGAAAAGTGTACAGTCGTGTATAAAGACCAGCAGAAATGTATTCTGTGTGGTGAAAGTAGTTTTTGCCACTTGATATTGTGTACTTTGTAATACTGTAACTGTACAACAGTACTGCCGTAGCAAATTTTGTAAGTGAAAGTGTTGCCTGAACAAAGTTCAAATGACTCACGCTTATAAACCTTATAACAAAATTAATAATACATATAGTTAAACCTGCAGAAATTGCACCTTGCTGGAAACAGGAAGCGCACTCTCACCGCGTGCGCCTCTGTTGCTTCTTTCAGGCAGTTATTCTGTCTTTTCTGCAGCTGTGATGCGATTGCCACTCTGTTTTGTAAGGGTCAGTGAACAGGAACTCGGCTCATATAGCTTCTAAAGTAGAAGCAACATTTAGAAGGTCAGCTGGCTCTTCCAGGCCAGTCTCGTTCAGCCTCCCATGGCTAAGCAAAAGACCACATGCATGTAGAACATGTGTAGAGCGTATTTTAAAGGCACCAAACTGATATTATGTTCTGTTGGCCAAAGTCTGTATTGTTTGCTAAGGAAGAAGTGATTACAGATGGAAGAGATGTTTAGTGCAGAGGGTCTGTCTGTATGTATGTCTGTCTGTATGTATAATCTCATAGCTGATTCCCACTTGCCCATTGAGACAAACATAAGACATTTTTTTTGTCAGGTGTGTTTTTTGATTAGCAACATGGTCCTAAAACCCCCTTATTTTGCCCAGCTAAACTGACATTTTTCCATCCATCTATAATGTCTGCTTTAAAGCGGAAGAAGCGTGAAGAAAACTGTGACTACACAATGAGTTTAATGTGCTAAAACAATTTTATGTCTATAAGCAGCTGTCCCTGTAAGGGCTGTTCAACATTGAAGAACTTGTTAACTCGCTAAGTAATGCAATATGCAATACGACAATGCTTTAAATTTGTAAAATCAATTTAAATGATTAAAATATTAATATAACTTGAAAATTACATAACCAACATGTTTCTTGTTCGTTTGAGAAAGCATCACTGTGACTTTTGAAAGTGAGCATTTATGTTTTACTGTTGCAGTGCATGAAACCCTTAACTGACTCATCTTTTCAGATTAGTTTGTTATGATAGCAACACAGCATGCACATGCGCACATACGCACACATATGCACGTATTCCAGCTAACATTTACATGCATCTCTGCTATCTGCATCGACCTGAACCTTTGACTATGCATAACTTTTTGAAGCTTTATAATGTTAAACTTAAATGTTAATGTAAAAAATGTTACGTTTTAACATTACCGCAAACCGTTGCGATAAGCACATTTGCGATAGTTCAATAATTTCAATATATCGTGCCACCCAACTTTGGCTCTATCACATGAGTGCCCCAAAAAAGGCTGACCCTGCAAAATTGCATCATCCAATGGTAAGAGTCTGGGACATATTATGTGGTAGAGTGTTTAGAAAACCGGTATAAAACGTAGTTGTGCGTTTTCATTTGTGCCGCTATAAAGAACTATAAAGATGAAGAATCAAATGCTGTGGTTCAGAATTAGTTTTATTACTGTTGTTCTAGGTCAGTCTTTACACGTGGCACATACACAAGCGATAAGATTAGTAGCTAATATGCGTTCAGTTCAAGGTGCATAATAACACGTTCCCCGAAACAAGTATTACAACGGCAGGTGTAAACAGTAAACAGACTTAACCTACTTTCTTAAATACGTAGAGAATCTGGCATTTATAATACATATCATAATAACTTAAGCCTCCAACCCTCAGACGCCTCACACAAACCCAATTTTTATGCCCATGGTTCACTCAGGTATAATGTGCAACACGAGGTTACTCAAGGTAATTCTGCAATCACAGAACGTTGTCTGTTTTTGAAAATTGGTTTGTTGTATTTTCTCAGACTGCAAAAACAGCTTATGCAGGAAGGCTGCTTTAAACACACTGGTACGTACACACACATAGAACTGTCTGCCAGCTCACCTCGGTGGAAGCTCAGGGCGAGTATGGAATGGAATGTGTGAGGACTGTAGGTTTGGCCAGGGGCCGAGGGCCAGGGACTGACCCAGCAATCTAGGGTGTGGTGACCACATGATTACACCATCCGGGGGGAAGTTTACCCTTCTCACACACCACAGAGCCTCCTTATTGTGGCTCATCAATCACTGCCACTGGCCACACCACAGCCAGAGTGTTTCCCGGTACGACGTGTGGTCGTGGTTAAAGTTACAGCTACAAGTCTGCCACATTTTATTGTAACCCACTTATGTTACCCATATTAGGCTGCAGTACCTGAAAACAAATGTTTAAGTTCATTGATTTCGGGTAAAATATAAACCGACGCGACGATGACAAGGTCACGGGTGCAAGTCCCAGAGAACGCGTGTATTGTTGAAATGCTGCATAAATGTCAAATCAAAGTTATTAAAAATGGATTGTGTGCTTTGTGTGAATGCGTCTTCCACTTTATTCAGATTATCTAGCCAAGCACGGACGGCTGAACGAACCGGAGGCGCGACGTAAATTCTGGCAAATCCTGTCTGCTGTCGAGTACTGCCACAATCGTAATATTGTTCACCGGGACTTGAAAGCTGAGAACCTGCTGCTAGATGGACACATGAACATCAAGATTGCTGGTAAGGAGATGCCTACAGAGTGGCCTTCAAAGGTATTATGAGCGGATTCATGCTCCAAACACGACTGTAGTCAGGAGTCAGCACACACACTGTCAGCACACAATCGAGAAAAGTAAGTTGTGTGTTTTAGACATGTTACATTTCCATGACAAACTACCCCCTGCAGTCATTCCTTACCGTCAGGGAGTCTGTTTTATTGTTCTGAGCTGTAAAGAGGCCAAACTGAAGGATAAACCTACTGGACTCAAAAATTGACTTTGGCACAATGCATACATGATGTAGTTTGGTCTACTTTTGTTGCTTTTTCCTCTCAGAATAATAATTTGAATAAAAGGGAAGTCGTAACAACAAGCAGGAACAAGCTTTAAAAATGGGGTTCTCTATAGAATACTCAAGCGACAACACAGAATAATGAATCAAGATACTCATTAATGCTGTTGAAGATTTCACCACACACAAAACACACTCAAAGTCACGTTGTTAAGGGAACAGATGCACACCACATGACACAAAACTCGACAGGGAAAACAAACACTGCAACACCAGAGCAAATAACACAGAAAACGGTAAATAATGAGGGCGTAATCTGCGCAATTTATTCAAGCTACCGTGCAACAAAGTCCAGCATCCAACACCATGACCACCATGACCCCTTTAAAATATATATATATGTACTAAGTGACTAATAACTATTTGAGCCCTGAGAGGTAGCCATAATGGTTGAGCACTTTAAATTTGAAGTTTCCCTTACGACAGATGTTTTTAACCTAAATGTTTGTGATCTTGCCATATAATATTATAGGGTAACATGATTGACAGTTAATGAATTAAAGTGCTGAGGGCTTTTCATGGATGATAAATGTCATTTAAAGAACACAGGTGTGTTCTGTACTGAGCCATAGATCAAAGCCTGTTTTTGCTCATTTTCAGTACCGCAGCCCTGCAAGGTTCTCAGCAAAAAAAGAACCTCCCACACTCATACGTGCTCATATATTCACCTGCTCTCTGCCCAGACTCCACTGTCATGGCTGTAGACTTGCACTAATGCACCATCAGATTCACCAACACTGACTGTAGCAGGTGTGCCTCAAAGAAAGGTCGCTGGTCTTTTATGTTTCACTTCAAACGTTTGTTCCTATGTCAGAGCTAATAAAAAAAAACTTGAAATATATATAAAATACTGTAACATACCGTATACGTGCACACAGGACAGTGTGATTAATTTCATGGTGACTTTTTATACTGACTTCAGATCAGTTAAAACACAGTGTCAAAGAATGAAGCATGAGTGTAACTTGAGTGTGAGAGTTTTCCCATAATTCATGTTGGATTGTGTCACTCCTGTAGGAGTCGAAGATTTCCTGAGGACGGCTAGTTATTAGGAAACTGTATCAAAGTGTTAGGATTGCATCCTCAGAGAGTTTTACACAACTGACCTCAAACACAAATCTAATGCGCTCCTTATGTCCACGGTATAAAGAAACTACAAGAGCCACAGCTATTGACCTCAATTAAGGTGTTTTATATAAAGTAGCACGCAGACGGTTCTGCCTGCCTCTGAACTGAGCTACAGGAGTTGAAGTCTGCTGCTGGGTGAGATTGAGTCCTGTATTGAATGTTTAGTCTCACACCTACAATGTTAGTCACTGGGCGGCCTGGTGCATTGACGTCAATTGCTCTTCCTCAGTGTTCTCCAAATCATAAAATGGGTCAGCTGAACTGATATGGACTCATCATACTAGCCCCTTACATCAAAGTGACAATGTAACTCCCTCGTGACTTTTCATCTGTCTCTGAAGCTTCACATCTTTATTTTACGACATCTCAAAATGTCTTTGTTGGCAGCCTTCACTCTCAATACTAATTGAAAATGAAACAAAATCAGTTGTTTCATTTTGACCAAATCCACCCTTATAAAAAATATATTATGTAAAAAACATGGCAGTAGTGTATATTTACTCATTTAGCCGACACTTTTTACTTATAACTGTGGAAAATCACAATATTTAACAATTTTGAAGTCCCTTCTGGGGTGGTTGTACTTTACAAACGAACAATTAAATGTCTAACAGCTAAAACACGATGTTAGCATGTCAATAAAAGCCATTTAAATAAAAAAAACTAATAACTATTAAGCCTCACAGATTAGTTGATTGTTGGATGACTAGTCAACCAGCGTGACCCATCCCTATTAAATCACAGGTGGGCGGTTTGGGTCAGCCTTGTAGATAGACGTCATAGTAACGTCTTCCCACACAGAGCACACTGTTGTGAACAAACGTGAGCTGATAACCTTCGCTATAAAGGAAAGTCAATGATCACCCACAAGGAGTATCATATTCTGTCTTTGTCTGAAAGCCATATTTGGCCATCTCACACCACTGTCTTAGACTTCTGGGAGTGTTGGCTGTTATATCTAATCTCTGAGCACTTTGCAAAGCTTGTCCAACCCATTAAAGCCAGAGTGAGGCGGTGATGATGGTTTCTGTCTTCAAGGTTTACCAGACTTGATCCTCTTACACATACTGCTCATCTGTGTGGTGGCTTAGCCGTCCAATATGTTACTTTATTGGCTTCGTCAGTGTGGCGCTTTTACAACATTTGCCAGCAGAATATGAAGCACAGCGCAGATGGCGCGTGTCGTAGGTTGTCACAGCGGCACAGGTATTTAAAGTCACCTTATATAATGAAGTCTGATGTTTCTTGTCATTTACACCATGTTACTGCTTTTTAGTCATAGCAAAAATCAAGTTACTGTAATATGTCTGATTCCCTTAGACATTTTTTTAGGTGTTGTAAAATTAATGAAAAAAAAGCCATTTGTGTTATGTAGTTTCAACACTGTTCTGTGTTGCTGTTTTTAAGTTTCTAAGCACCCCAGTCAGCTGAGCCAATGGCAAAAGTTTGGGGTGGGGCTGGCTGTTTGCCTGACCAATGGAGGACAGGAAGTGTTTTGGAAACTCGCATAGATGATTTTTGATGTTTGATGATGCTAGTGGCTAGACTTTGTACACTAGTGACATTACACAGCCTAAATTGTGTTACCTTTAGTAGTCGGGAGCTTAAGTATTGCATTTTGAATAAGTCCTTTAGAATGCTGTATGTAGAAAGCTGCTTTACTGTAGAGCAAGTAAAGTTACACATTAACTGCACATTCCACGTGAGACTGACTTTGTTTGGTAGTGACCTTCCAGTGAGGTGCTGTGAGCTATTAGGAATGTGTTAGGAAATATTCTTTGTTATTAGAGAAGGTTGTTTTAACAGTGTGTTATTGACTGTAGTCATCGATTATATGCAGATAAACCTCAGAATTTCAGCGAATGGATTTCACATGGGAATTCCGGCTGGTGGAAGAATATTTTCCACTTCCTATCAATTCATGATTCACACACACACCATAATTCCATAATTCACTTTTGCCATTACTGCCAAAAATGGGTGAATTGAGAAACATTGACCAGCAATGAAGGTGGAAGGTTTTCTACTGATCATAAAACTTTGTTTTGCATTAATTTCATAAAAAGTATATATCTGTCTTTTGGGACAAAACTACAGTATAGCTAAGTAACCTCGGGTCCAGGGACACATTAGTCCTTAAACAGGAACACATTCCTTTCAGTTGTGGAAAACATCAAGCTATGTTACAGTTGATCAATATTGTAAATGAACCTTTGTTTGTTGCCCATTTCAAAGTTGAAATAAGGTCTATGCCCCTGAGCACAAACACAACCAAGCCTGTCAATTCTGATCTCAAAACTGCTTGTCTTTCTCTTCCTCCTTGCAGATTTTGGCTTTGGGAACTTTTTCCAGCCAGGAAAGCCCCTGGCCACTTGGTGCGGGAGTCCTCCATATGCAGCTCCGGAGGTGTTCGAGGGCCAGCAGTACGAGGGACCCCAGCTGGACATCTGGGTAATGATGTTCTACTGTAACTGGCAGTAGAAGGGTATCTGTCCTGTAGGTTTACGCTGCAGTGTATTTGACAGTAAATGATTAGTGAGTCAGCTGACTGTTGTTTGTGTTACCACCTATTCAACCTTTGAGAACTGTGTTGACGTCAAAGGATAAACCAAACACCATGTGGTCCCAGCGAGGGAGATAGAGATCAGATCATGTGAAAGCTCTCTCGCTCTTTATTTGCGGCTATTAAGTGCATGCACCTGTACGTTTGCACAGCGTGACTGTGTGCTTCACTGCTGAGCTGATCACGAGGTTGAACTGATGCAGTGTGTGTGTGTGTGTTTCTGCAGAGCATGGGGGTGGTCTTGTACGTGCTGGTGTGTGGCGCCCTGCCTTTCGACGGCCCCTCTCTCCCCGTTCTGCGGCAGCGCGTCCTGGAGGGCCGTTTCCGTATCCCTTACTTCATGACGGAAGGTGAGATGTTCTCCTTGCCCACTGAGCCCCCAGCGAGAGATGTTCTCTGGCGGCAGTTGCTTTTTCTGCACGAAACTCAAGCCCGGTCAATTAAAACATTCCATAAGTGCTTGGCTGCAGTTTCCGTGTGTCTGGACCGTATAAAGAAAAACGGCTCTAGCAGTTCAAAGACCTTGAGCTGGGAGGTATAGATAGATCATGGGGGCCAACTAGTAGGACTACTAGTAGGCTCCAAACCAGTCATCCAGCAACCTACTAGTTGGTTAGTTTATCCAAATGTTTTACAAGTAAAATTTTAAAGTTGTCTTAAAATTGGTCTCGTTTAAAGTACCTCATGCTACAGTATACAAACACCCCCTTGAAACTTGGGTCAGATTGGGGTCAGAGGACTCTGAAACCAGCCTAATCATATCGGGCTTCTTCATTCCAAATGATTCAGCATGTTGTACAGGCAAACCACTGATTTAGGAAAAAAAATTTTGTATTTTCATACTTATAAGTGATTCTTAACCACTGCTGAGATAAAACACAGGGGTCTAACTTTACTCCACACTTGTTTTAACGTCATGATTGGCAGCAATGTGCTTGGCAAAGAAAGGAGGGAAGGAAAGCCAAAGGTGAGAGAGGGCGAAGGGTAAGAGGCAAGGCAGGTTACACTGTCCTGATGGCAGAGAGTCAGATCATGGCAGGAACTGAGAGGGAGGGCCGCAGGGCTCCTGACATAAGAATCTGAATGTCACATTCGTTCACTCTACATGAGCTTTGCTCTCTGTGATTGAGCTGGATCAGGTAACCCGAAAAAGAGTGAACACACGTTAACCTGCTGCTGCCGCCGGAGTTGCCCTGATTGGAGCTGGAAGGGGGCCGATAGAAGGGGTCAGTTGGTTTGTTCATAACATTTAAACAATTAAGTCATGTTGGGAACGTTAGTGTAACTCGAACCCTTACTGGTCCCCAAGTGAAGCAAGTTCTCCAAATAAGCAGAACAGCATATGCTTTTCCTATACATTTCCTTTTTTGAATGCTCTAATCACGCTGGATTCGCCCCTGCAGAGCATGCACCCCACCTCAGTGCACGCTCGGCCAAGATTCACAGCACGCACTGCATGCTACACGCTACACACCAAGCAGTGAATACAGCACACACACAAACCGGTGTGGAAGATTACGAGAACCTTGTGCGTTTCTCACAACAAGGAAATTAGCAACTGAGAAGTTACCCATGGAGCAGTGGTTAATTTCCAGTCTGTTTTAATGAGGTCTCAAGACATGATGGAACATGTGGGGACTTCTAGAGTAATATGGCAGTGTGTGTCTATGACATTTAAAAAACCTTGTACTGTATTTGTGTAATACAGTACATTACTGTATTTCTGTGTATTTTGACTCTTTGCTGTAAAATAGAAATAATGTGAAGGTTTACTTTGAATATTTTTGCTTTAGTCTTGATATCGTTTTTGTTTTATTATAGTATTAAGGGGGATATGACTGTCAACCATGATGGAAAGAGTGAAATGGTGCAAAGCTGCTTTCAACAATAAGGATCAATGTATTCCATGTTGAAACGAGATTCCACAGCAGAATTACATACGGTTGAGAAGTTGGGTCACGTTACACAGTTCAAAACACAAAAATAAATGAGTTACAGAGTGGCTAAAACAGACGAAAGTAATCATGATCCTGGGCGTAAGTCCCAATGGAGTGCTATGTTGTGATCTCCCACAGACCACTGAAGCAAAATACTAACAGTGTTGTTGAGCTGAAACAGATTCATAGAGAAAAATATGTCCTACCCGACGGTTGAGGTTCTTGTATTTGAAGGTCACCTCTAGTCCTTGGATATAAGGGTTTATCCTATGAAATCCTAATTGTACTAGCACAATATGTGTTTTCTGATGCCTACTGCCAATATGGATATCAAACTGGCCCATGGTTTATGTCATTCTGATATTTATAATACAATATATTGTGGTGTACACAAAGTTGATGAGATGAATAATCATGAACACTAATCATGACAATTAACTCTTTTTGACAAGGTTAGTAGGTATACCAATATTTTGCAATAGACACAATGGGCAACTGGCCATTTGGACAGCAATGATCTTAAAATGACCAAATCTTGTTTGATTAATTGACTAGGCCAACACTTGTTAAACTGTATCTTCAGTAAATATGATATCATATTTATGACTGCCATGTAATAGAGTTTAGACTTTAAACTTCAGACTTTGGTTACCAAGTTCGAATCCCATTAATGCCGAACTTCAGATACATCCATAGGGATTATTCCCTGTACTGCCGTGAGGGATCTAAAGGAATGAAGATGATTTCAGTAGGAGATGGTTGCACGGTGTTCCAGCTCAAAGAGTTTAACTGTAGCTGTGTGACTCCCCCCGGTCGCTCTAATGTCGTCTCACAGGCTCTCCAGCGACCGTCAACATCGCAGATAAACAGGATGAGTGAGTCTCGTATCCCGCTGTCACATAACACACAGTCCTGTTGTGACATCAGTTTTATTCAGCCCAGCTGAGTCACGGACGGCCATTAGTCAAGGGCACAGGCAGCAGACAAAAGACCTTGTGCCTTCTTGGAAGAGATAATGTGTTTTGAGTTTGTTTTGGTTCAGTTTCTGGAGTTCTCTCAGTGACAGTGAACCATTTGTTGAGCTGTTTTCTGCGGGGGTTGAAGACAGTCCATTACACAAATCTCGTTCCAAACAGTGGACGGTACGCGCTGTCACCGCTTCTGTGCAGCAGGCCAAACTGTCTGTCTCAGATGTAGCAATGTTTACCCTAAAGCAAACACATGGTGACCTTTACAGCTTGAGATTTCACAGAGCTTGTTGTCCTTACAGCCGAGACGCGTACAGATCCCACAATTATGACACTTTCATTTATGTGCTTGGCCGACACTTTTATTCGACACACATTCAAGATGGATCATTGCGCGTTGCTGTAGCTCAAACGATAGCGCATGATAGCAACGCTAAGATTACGGGTTCGATTCCCGCAGATTGCTTTTTACATTGAATGTAAGTAAGTTGCTTTGCATAAAAGCACCTGCTGGGTAAATAAATGTTAGTACACGATTAGTAAATGTTTTGGGCTTTATTTGCGCCTTCATTTAGCTGTGCACACTTGTGATTGGATCACCTGATTTCATTGGATTTTAGTAGTAGGTGTAAACAGAGTCTGAAATGCAGGTGTAATGTATTCATGTTTATTTATTATGTTCATATGTAGACTGTGAGCACCTGATCAGAAGGATGTTGGTGTTGGACCCCTCCAAGCGTCTGTCTATAGGACAAATAAAGGAGCACAAGTGGATGGTGATGGAGATTCCAGTGCAGAGGCCGATGTTATATCCGCAGACAGCGGAAGGAGAGGCCGGGGTGGGAGAATACAGTGAACAGGTGCTCAGGTTAATGCACAGCCTGGGCATCGATCAGCACAAGACCATAGAGGTGAGGCCACACCCACAAATTACAGCCTACTAGTAGTGGAAAGTTGTGCTGAGTGACATAGTAAACTACTTAAAACACTGTTTTAATCAGCATTTTACTTGCACATTTATTAAGTAATTTAATAGTTTAACAAGTAATTTAATAGTTTAAGGGGCCACATCATGGAAAATGGGAGTGTTTTTGCTTGTTTGAAATAAAACTCCTCTAATGTTAAGAAAGCATTTATGGGGAAACTAAACTGCCAAAACATGTCATCCAGTGACCATCACCAACATGACATCACAATCATGAGACCATTAACATGTGACTGTCTACATTTACATACTAATGCCTGTTTCATATTACGCAACAGTTACTTCTTTTTCCAAGCTTAGCCAGTCGTAAGTCTTAAAGGTACAGTAGCAAAAACAGTTAAATTCAGAGGCTCCGGGAGAGGGTGTAAATTAAAGTTAAATTGTTTTTTGTTGACAGACTAGAGGTGAACAAAAACCAAATGGTGTAAAAATGGAAGTGAGGTTTAAGACTAGATAATGTATGTAAAGGTCTGTCAGCCTAATCGTTTTCTTGATTACTCTGTTCCTTCTGTAGTCTCTTCAGAATAAGAGTTACAATCATTTTGCTGCTATTTACTACTTGCTGGTTGAGAGGTTGAAGGCGCACCGCTGCAGTTTTCCTGTGGAGCCCAGACTCGACGCCCGCCAGAGACGACCCAGTACGATTGCAGAGCAGACCGTCGTCAAGGTAACCGTTTCGATTCGTCTCTGAAATTGAAAATATATTAACAGCAGTCTAAATCGATGTTTGCCAAGCCATTAACTCTGTTCCCGTCTCCGTCTCCCTGCTGCAGGCAAGCAGCGCTGCCCCTCAGGTGAGCCTTCTGACTCAAAACGTACGCCTGCTGCGATCCCCAGCGGTGCCTCAAGCCTCCGCGGACTCCTTCAATTACCCACAATCCTCCAGTGCTGCTGAGCACGGCTTCACAGAGGAGGAGGTCGGAACTCCCAATGTAAGTGAGAGCTACATTAGAGGCTGGGATGATCACAAGCATCATTGATTAATTGTTGCCTGTGATGATGTCATCGTGGTCCGAAATGTTTATATTGTGGTGACATGTGATGTCAGGTGTCGGGGCCCCCTAACCAAATAATTGGCTGGGTTTTGTTTTAGCAGATTGTTTCTACATAAACATGCTGCAGATGTGATATTTCAGTCCATCGAGTTGGACTTCTGCCCACTTGTACTTTTTCCCTACATCGCTATTAAGCAACTTCCAAGGTCAGGCAGTGGGCCTGGCTGTTTGCTCAAGCCCCCTCATCACACCCGCTCCCCGGGGAGCCTTTTGTTCAGTGTCGTCCTGACAGACGGCCAGATTCGCTGCCAGCTTGGCACAGAGCACAGGAATAACAGCACAGGAGCCGCCAGCCCTGTCGCTTGATCTCCTTCACTCACAAGACACCAGTAACTCCGTCTTGACTTTCATCTGTCTCTCTGACACTGAGAACAGGATAAATCTGAGAGGCTCTCGACTGCTCTGATGTCACTGTTATTTCTTTCGCACAAACTGTTACTTTAAGTGCCTTCCATTTCACTGAGGGAGAGGTTGTTCGCTCAGATGGTTTTTAGTTTCCTTCCTTCCCGGTCGTTTCGCGCTCTGTCTCTTTCTGCTGGTGAGGTGAGTGTGTTTCCCCTTGAGACCGTTCACAGCTGCTTGGCTTACATAAGCCAGTCAGACTGCAGCCATCTTCATCAGTTGTGACATATTAGACATGACAGCTATCCATTCTCTCTGGCTTAGTCATTCTACTTTCTCTCCCTCTCTTTCTTCTCTCTCTCTCTCTCTCTGTCACTACAGTCTGTCAAATTCATTTGATTGTAAAATCATCATTTTGGTAATCCTCCAGATTTCCCCCTGGTCGTTAAAGGGATAGTTCACCATGTCTAAATCTGTATGATATTTCTCTCCTGTGGAATACAAAGGGATCTCAAAATATCTTCTCAAACGATACATTTTGAGAAATGTCTCAGTGGTTTTGTGTCCATACAGTCAAAGTCATTGGGTACCGATGTTGTCTGGTTACCAGCGTTTTTCAAAATAACTTCTTTTGTGTAACTCAGAAGCAGAAAAGTCATACAGGTTTGAAATGACAAGAGTGTGAGTAAATGATGGAAACATTCATTTTTGGATGAACTACCCCAGAAAGGGTAAATGCGTTCAGCGTACAACACGAGGAGGGACTGTTGGGATTACATAATTTGAAACCACATGATCACGCTGTCTGTGTGTGTATACGAAAGGGCCGGGCGTGACGATTGGCTGAGGGCAGAATAAAAAAAACTCAGAGGAACTGTAGCCACTCTTCCCAGGGTGTCGGGATAATGGCATTCCTGGCCCAGCGTGCCACAGGAAACTCGACGCAGGAATGGTACACTCTGACTCAAACAGCTCCATGACTGTAGTTTCTCCAAACACTCATCCAGATGATTTGTGTCAGTAGAGAGAGAGAGTGTGTGTGTGTGTGTGTGTGTGTGTGTGTGTGTGTGTGTGTGTGTGTGTGTGTGTGTGTGTGTGTGCGTGTGCGTGTGTGTTTGATGGCAGTGTACTCCGTCTGCGAGAGGCTTCGACTGCCCTCTCAGCCAAAACACACTTCCTGTCCTCGCATTCCAGACTTCACCCCCTCCTCTTTGTCTCACTCATTCGTCTGTGTGAAATGCAGGAAAGCGAGTGAAAGAGGTAATAAAAAGAGGCAGAAGAGAGACAGAGCGAGGCTTTTGTTTACTTGTACACAATCCTTGAATCATTAGGGAATGTGTTGATGAGCCCCGGACAGCCTGTTCTGCACGTTGAAGTTACTGTGTGCTGCTGACTGGGTGGAAATATGCCTCAGGATTGTTGATGATTTTTGAGGGCAGATAGGAGATTAGAGCTTGTTCTGTGGAAATACAATGCTTACAGGCATGTGGGTAAAAATGTCTTATCTGCACCAGTGCGAGTGTAAGGTCTTGCAAAAGAATAGCCTTTGGCAAATCTTTGTAAGGATATGAATATATATATATATATATATATATATAGATGTATATAGCTTATAAATTATATGTATATATATGGTATATTGGTATTACTTAGTTTATGTATTATATAATGTACTATCAAGGGCTATCAAGGGATGTGACATATAGAGTTGTTGTGGTTCTTTTCAGAGTTTATCCATCTGATTATATAGGCTAAATTGAATAGCTTTTTCTAGAGAAAAACATTTAGTAACGCATACATTTTAAGATATAGGTCTGAGCTATAGCTTAGAAGTTAGCGTCGTTTGCTCATACAAGCGATTTATGTTTAATTCTGAATTGTCTTGAACCAATTCTGTGTCTCTCCCCAATAATTTATGAATTTACATATTGTTCCCAGGTCAATGGCTGCATGCTGGACCCCCTGCCCCCTGTAGTCGTCCGTAAATCCAGCACCTCATCTCCGAGCAACATGATGGAGACGTCTATAGACGAAGGCATCGAGACCGAGGAGTTAGACACAGAGGATGACCACACCCACATCTTCATAGCCTATCAGACAAGCCGCTTTGGTCAGCGCAGACACACGTTGTCAGAGGTCACCAACCAACCAGGAGTCATGACCAGTGGCGGTTCGTTGATTTATGAAACTGAGTGCATGTGATGACAAATTTGTTGATGGTTTAGTACTTTGTGGTTCATACATTAAAGGGGAAGCTTACCCTTCTAAGAGTTTTTGATGACAAAAATAGGTTGATGTGGGTTTGCAGAGGTAACCAAAAGGTTATAGGTTTCTATAACTAGTGTCATGAGTTACCGTCAGGTTTACTTGAGCAAAGCACTTAAACCAAGGTTGCTCCAGGTAAATAAATAGCCTGTAAAAAAAAAGTTAATTACATTTTGTTTTGAAATTTAATTTTTTTTAAGTAAAAAATGTTTATTAAAACTAGTGTCTACAAATGCAAATTTACTGGCATATTAATTTTAGTTAGCGTTTTAAATCGTGAATTGCCTAAAAATAGGATTTATGCGTTCATCCAATTAAAATAACTTGTTTGTCAGTGTCCCCAATTTGTGTGAATTAGTTAATTTAAATATTTGCGTTAATAAAGGTCTATTGTTTCCTAATC
The DNA here is from genome assembly GCA_036877575.1 of Botia almorhae. Classification (NCBI taxonomy): domain Eukaryota; kingdom Metazoa; phylum Chordata; class Actinopteri; order Cypriniformes; family Botiidae; genus Botia; species Botia almorhae. The sequence continues at coordinate 130,867 of JAZGTJ010000237.1, forward strand.
CAGGTAAACTGTTCAGTGTGGGTCAGAACCCCTCCCTGTGTAGCGTGGATTCAGAGTATGACATGGGTTCAATGCACAGTGACCTCGGTCTGCTGGAGGACACGCCCTCTCTTAACGAGGTGGTGCTAGCCAACGCGCCCGTCACCCGCATGACTCCTCCCTTCATCAGCGCTCGGCCTGCTAACCCCACCATGCAGGCGCTGAGCGCCCAAAGGAGAGAGACGCACAACCGCTCCCCCATCAGTTTCCGTGAGGGCCGCAGGGCTTCAGACACGTCACTTACACAAGGTGAGCAGCACCCTGATTCCATCTGCCGTGCGTATCTGTCTGTGGAAGAGCAAATCTTAACATGTCTTTACTAAGCTGCTTCAAATCTCTGATCTAATTCACAGCCTTAAACTGATTTCAGACTTACTTGCTCTGTTCCAAAAACCTAGAATCTTTTATTTGTTTATTTACTGAGCTTAGTGCAGTGCATTGTGGGATTGTCTTAGCTGAAAACTTGAAACGCTGCCTTAGAATTTGGCAAAAACAAATCTTAGGAGGCAGCATATTATATTATTTAAAAATAAACACATTTCATTAAATACTAAATTAAATTGCAAATATAAATGTAAAGTAGCTCAGTGTAATGAAACATTAACTGTTTAACTTACTATTTGTGTGTGAACTGTATTTTTATGCTTATTAAAGCATAAAATAAAATAAAATATGTGTCTGCCATTTCAGCCTTCTGTTCCTGCACATATTATAATTTTCACACGCTGTCTCTTGCTCTCTCTGTTTATCTCCTGTTTTGCTCTAAATGTACCACCCCACTGTCAGATGATTCACAGAGTGAATCATTTTAAAATGAATCATTTTAAGCTCTCTCGTCCTGTGGCCTGAATAATTACCCATAATCACTTAAAGCCCTAAAATAACACAAGGATCCTTTTTTCAGCCCATCTACCCTCTTCTGTTCAGCAGAAGAGGAGTTAAGAGTCACTAAAGACCTTTTTAACAGGCTCTCGAATGATGAAAAAGGCTTTTGCAGGACTGGTTGGACATTATGTCTTCCAGGAATAGGTTGATTAGCCCGAAGTAAGATCACATGGTGTGACTTCACTGGACCAATCAGACGTGATGTGGTCTCTGTCGCTTCCTGTGTCCTGACACACTCCTGTGAAAATTCCAGGCCAATAATCAGGCAGAACAGCATCTGATGGCTTCTGTAAATATTTTATAAATAACAGTTATCATTCATAAACATCTCTCTCGATAGGTTTGGTGGCCTTCAGGCAACACTTACAAAATCTGGCACGGACCAAAGGGATCCTGGAGCTAAATAAGGTGTACGAGCAGATGGGCTCTGGAGAAAGCCCTTCCCTGGGACTGCTGAACCCTCAGGCCCATCCACATGATTTTCTGGACCATGCACTACAGGTCAGTCATACACAGGCGGGTGGTACCGGAAACCACCAATTTGAGCTGACCTGAGATCAGTTTAGCAGTATCTTACCTAATCTTACAATGAAGTGGAGATGGGTGGTAGTAATCTTATATTACGGTAATAGTAAATGTCACAATATGGTTATTTTTGCTGGTAAAAAAAATGGTTAAAAAAAGAAACTGTAAATCTGTAAACAGTTCTGCCCAATCACAGCTGCACAAATTTATCTACCCCGGAATAAACAGTATAGCAAATGTAATATACTGTCAAAGGGTTCAGCCCTGTACAATGTGCTGTATTTAATATAATATATTACATATGGATATTATATTACTTCGCTATGAGGTGGACTAATGGATTAAAGACCTTTCACATGACTTTAATGTTCCTCTGAACACAAGCATCATGCTTTTGAGCAGATATCCTCACGGAAGGGCTATTTTACTGTTTGTAAAAGGATAGTTCACCCAAAAATGAACTTGTTCATTTACTCCCCATCAGGCCATCCAAGATGTAGGTCACGCCTAAAGTTTTTAGAAGATCGGTAAAGAACATTTTTGTTAAGCTGAAATCATGGCGCTTGGCGATTCATAAAATGGAAGTTAATGCATGTCGCTTATCTGTTCTGTATAATATGATAATTATTGATTGATTTTCTTGGCTCCGCTCATGTAATAATACATCACTCAAATTGTCTAGTTTTGTCCAATCAGATCCAAGAACTGAAGGGCCGCCCCTGAGCTGTGCATAAGCCCAGAATATTCAGAGACTGTACCTGCATTCAGTGCATTATGAGTTACTCTGGCTGAAAAATGCCCTTGTTGAACTTTTGTACCCTTCTAACCTCTCTACTGACACACAGACTGCCTCACTTATGTAATGACTAGAGAAGAAGCAGCCAATTGTCAGTTGTTTACAGTCCATCCGGGAAGCCCTGTGAATGTGGCCATTGTTGAATAACAGGCTGGTGACTGGCGCCCATTGCGCCAATGCAGGCTCACCAAAGACCGAGATTTGGTATGAATCAATAAATAAACACTCCTGAGAATAACCTGCAAGGATAACACACAGGGCTGATGCCAGTGTGTAGATGCACCAAGAAGAAAATTTTGTTTTATTTTATTTTAATGGTAGTGTTTCAATGCGCAAGAAACTTACTGGAGATCTCCGCTGTTCCATCTGTGTTTCTCCTAAATATTTTCAGAGGGTATAGAGAGACACAAATGAGGCAATTGTTGACAGTAAGAGTATTGTGCTATAAAATGAATGTCAATAATATTTAGATTTTGATGTTGGAGGAAATTAGATAAACAATGTTTGAGTTCATATTGAAATCTCAGACTTTTAATAGCAAACTTTGGCTTAACTTGGCTAATCTGAGCACAAATTGTCAAATCTCTTATGATGCTTGTGAGAAGACACCAATGAGCTTTTGTTCTCAGGTGAAAATCTGAGAAATGTGACTTGAGAGAGTCTCTACTTGATCTCCTATACAAGTTATTGGAGTCTGAGTAAAACAACTGGGTTATATTAGAGAAAACTGTATTCATGTTGTTCAGTTGGGGTTCCGGCTAATATGGGAAAAGAAAAAGGAGTGAAAACGATCTCCCATTAGAGGCATGTGGCGTTGTGCAGATTAGCTACTGGAGCAGACTGGCATGTTTTTTCCCAGAATCCCTATGGGTCAGAGGATGGCTATTCAGCCTTTTTATAAATGGGTAATGAATTCATGCATTTGAGAGTACAGCCTCTGATGTGGTCGCCTAGCGAGGCGCTGACATCTCTGTGTGTGTGGTTTGTTCAGGAGGAAAGAGGTCAGCAGCACGACATGGCTCTGTGCTCTGGAGGAATACACCCCGCTCTGTTGTCAAGGAGACAGAGTCTGGAGCCACAGTACCTTTCTCACAGAATACAGGTAAAACGCACTTATTTCACCTACAAATTACATATTTATAAGGAGGTATTCAAGCCATATCTAGTTCATTTACCTATTATTTCCTGTCCGTTCTTCTGTTCCATATATCAACAAAAATTCACTGATAAATTTCTCCCAAATGGAGGTTGCTACACTTCAGTATTTCACAATTTTCAACTTTGTGTGCCTCCGTACAGAAAGCTACTCTGATGGCCAACAGCCCCAGTAGTTGCCAGATGTTCTGCAAAGAAGCTCCTCGGAGCCTTGAGCAGCAGCTGCAGGAACACAGGTACTAAATTTGACCTCCTCCAATTCTTTAGATGATGTCAAACCAGAGATCAAACCGGTTCTACTCCATCTGTTTTTGTTTGATCTGCAGACTGCAACAGAAACGACTGTATCTTCAGAAGCAATCCCAAATGCAGGCCTACTTCAACCATTTGCACATTGTGGAAGACCCCTATGCTCCCTGTGCAACTATGGGGCACCAGGACTCTGGAGCACCTCCTCAGCCCCAGGGTTCGATAGCACCAGCACATCAGCTACAAGGTCCCCAAGCATCCCCTCCATACTTGCACACACAGTCTCTCGGCCCTCTAATGGAGCCGAACCCCGAAGGCCTGGTGTACAATCACTACTTAGGCCACTACCCCCAGATGCAACCAACAACTCTAACACAAGGGTTCTCCACCCAGCTGCAGGGCCAACAGCAAGAACCCCTAAACTACATCTACCCAGCCTGTGAGCCAGGCCCCTCTCCCTCAAGAGAAGCACTTTACCAGGAGCAATACGACTGTCCTCTTGACCCTGGACAACCACCTCCACCAGGCCCAACAGAGGGTGCTGAAGCTGGGTACAAAGACTCCTTTCTGGACAGCGAAATGATGGAAACTGTGGACTCCCAGCATGGCTTTGTGCTGGTGAACTAAGCCAATATAGTCAATACAACCAGTATTACCTTGACACGTGACTCGCTATGAATTGCCCGACGAATCGACGGATGATTGGTAGAGAGGAATGAAGTAACAGGGATGGATCAAGTTTTGTATTAGCAACGTTTGTGTGGCGAACGTGAGCTGTTATCTTTTATTATTTTACGAAACTCCTCCCTACCTCCCTCCTCATTCCCCAGTGGTCCCACCTGCTGCTCTTTCTCACAGTAGAGGACCGGATGGCGTGGCTTGGCTCATGCCAGTGCTGGGTCGGCTGTACAACAGGACCTCCATATGTGGGGGCTCACCTCTCCCGCTGGAGCTTTTTGCCTTCGATCTGACCGCATGATAGGAGCTGCCAGCTACGCACTGTATGTAGCAAAGACAGCCTAGATCTGCAATACAGAGCCTGCTAATGAGCACAAATTTGAACCCATTTTGTACTGACTCAGAACAAAACTCAAAGTGTGTGACTTTGATTATGAAAGACTTGCTTATAGCTGTGCACACTCGAAAGACAAGTGCAATGGTAGTTAAAAACATATGGCAATATTAAAGCAATATATTGATTTATCTGGAACTGAAAAATCAAGCCATAAATAGGAACTACACCGCCCAAAAAATGTTATCGATGGATGTTTCTCAACTTTTGTGGATAACACTGATGTTTCACTGGATTTCCTCTCATGCTCATTGCAAAGGCCCTAAAAATAACAATCTGTTCTCCTAGAACCACAACAGTGTTATTTTGCCTGTAATATTACAATTTCTTAGCATCAGCACACGAGCACATGGAGGGATGAGTCACGACTCTCCTTCCACAATGGTGATTAATGGGGAGCGGTTCATGTGTCAGCTGACCTCATTACCTCCATAGGCGTTAGTATGGGAATGCATTTATAGGATTTAAAACATCCAATTATTTCATTCAAAACCAGGCTTTGAAAGACAACATCAAATTGCAGTTAATGTTGTAAATTCCACGTTTAGTCACAAGACACTGGATTACGGCCCTCAATTGCATCAACATTACAAAATGGAGGTTTCGTTGTATTTTTGTCATAGCAGAACATCTGTCCACATTAATTTACGATCTGTGACTAAACCCAGATCTAATCCTAGACTACAGAATTTTCATAATGAGGTGTGGGGCTTTGTAACAGAACACATTCTGAAGTTCTTAAACCAGATAATATACTGGAGCACTTTGTGAAGGAAGCAAATGAAAATGTAGCTCAGGAGGAGACGGGATGGGTGAGGTCAACCTGCTATGCTAGTTTTGTCAACAAGAGACACAAAACTCATCTCTTTTCAATAATGTACTGCCCACAAGCCAGGACACCAAGAGAGCGAGGCTCGATTGTTCCTTGTGGTTTGTGTAAAGTAGGAGTTAGAAAGTGCTTTCAAAATTCAATAGATATTGTATTTAATGTGATAGTGTTCGTTGTGCCTTTTCCTTAAGTTAAGACTTTTCAGTTTGATTCTGTATCTGTCGGTATTGTTACAGGACAAAGGTAGACCGGGTTTTACAAAGGTACGAAACCAAAGGCCCCTCAGAAGTGTTCCTGTATAACCCCACCATGTGGAGTTTGGGGCTTCTCTGTCAGCTTCATAACAGTACTGTTTTTTTTGGGTTATTCAGTATAAGCCGTTGAAAAGTATTAATAGCAATATTTCTTATGAATAGTTTTGAAAGAACAGATTAGAGAATGTGTTGCCATACCATAATCGCACCTGCTGGTGAACACCATTCCTTAGAAATCCCATTATACATTTACCTTCATGGTTGTTGACCACACATAAGCTAACGTGCTGTTAAAATAAAAAACGTTTATTGAACAAATCATTGTGTCATTTTTACTGGCGGGAATCGGTTTCACAACCGTATTGTTTTCCGAAGTTAGCAAAGCAGCCGTTTAATAGCTCGTGTTTACATTCAAAAACACAAAAGGAATTTTAGACTCCATCAGTCAATGGATTAGATGAATGCAGGTTTTGTCTAAGGGAGGGGGAGGGTTTGAGTTTCATTATGTGCAGATTTGCCTTCCAAACTTTCAGCTTCCTGTTAGGTCTCAGTTAACTTGTGGGGCAAATTTCAGCCGTGCTCAGAGTTCTAGAGAAGTTCCTACTGTGCTCTAATTTTCACATGACCCTCATTCACACTTCCAGGCATATGTTCCCGCTCTTTCTCATTCTGTCTAAGCGCAGATGAACCAGGATCGTGGTTGCCAGACAGCTCACCGCACAGGAATGCTCACAAATTACACAAGTGGGGAAACGGTTGTTTTTCAGTTCTCAAACTTTGTCCTCAAAGTCAACAACCATTAAATATGTCTCCTACCAAACTCAAATCAGATCATTTTGGGTGGGGAAAAGGGCCTATATTTGTTTTTACAAGTGCACTGTCCCCCCCCCCCCCAAAAATGAAAATTTACTCACCCTCATGTCATTTCATACTCTGTATGCTGTTGATGACCATGGAACACAATACAAGAATTATTCCCATTGATGTTTTATACAAAGTTGGTGAAAATAAGAAGCAAAAGTAATTTATTCCAAGTGCTCCAAAGATGATGATGAAGTGACATGCAGGCCAAGTATAGCCAAGACCCATGCTCAGAATTTGTTCTCTGAATTTAACCCATTTAGTTAAGTGCACACACATTGGTGAGTTATGAACACACCCAGATCAAAGGGCAGAACTGCTGCACCCAGGGTGCAATAGGAGGTAAGGTACCTTGCTCAAGGGCACCTCAGTTGTTTCCTGTCGGCATTGGGAATCAAACTGGCAACCTTCTGGTTACAAGTTTGTCTTGTAGGAGGCCACAACTGCCCCCATGTAATATCTTTGTGTGACGCATATGGCAATTTTCAAACATTCATTGCTATACTTGCCCTCCACTGCAGTTTGACCACAGCCTTCAAATCAATTGTAGTGTGTTTATGGAACAGGGCGAACGTCCATTACTTAAAATGTCATTGGTTAAATTAAATGTTAAATGTCTTACACAAACATCACAAGTTAAGGGTGCTATTACAAGTAAATATGGTGACTTCCAAAACTAAGAACCTTCTCTCTGGCCCAAAAATAGCATCTTATGAATAAAATGTAAAACAAAAAACAGCCAGAACTGCACTAGATGATGTCACCCGTCACTCACTTTGTGAGTTGGTTGCGTTGTTTATTTCCTCAGATTGAAGTGAAATTTAACAGTAAATTGTATCCAGGATCTAGACCGCAATCAGAGAAACATTGCACAGAGAATACAACAACTTTGAATTTAGCACTAACCTTCAACAAACAAACACTAATTCAGTGGTTATTTGCTGTCAGTTACAACACAGAACTCTCGTTTTGGGGTGAACTATCCCTTTAAGAAAATCATAGTTCATCCAGTTCTTGATGTCACAATGTTTCAGAGCTGCTGGTGAGATCTGAATGTCGTCATCACAGCCGTGAAATCAGCGAATGAGATATTGATGGATGATAAAACCAAGGGGAAGGGTATGAAAAGCAGGCCAAGAACTGAACCCTGGAGAAGCACCTCGCTGGTAAATTTGTGATTTAATCCAAACGCCATCAGAGCAGTTTGAATGACGACATTACCAAACACTGGACATAGGGGAACATTACAGCGTCTTGTGACTCTGAATTTTAGCCTGACATGTCTGTCAGCAAAACAAAGTGCTTCTTTATTTATCGTGAGCGGACAGCTGCCATTGCATAATACCGTTAACAAACGGGAACATCTGAAAACAATCGGCTTCAACGACTCATCCCAGCTACACAGGAAGTACAGAGACTCATCTGATGAAAGCAAGACCATGACATAATTATATTTAAACAATAGATCTTGTTCAAGTTGTGTTCCACTGACGAAAATGATTAGGGTTGGGAACTTGAAGGTGAATCTATGACTGCACAATTTAGCGAGGCTAGATCACACACACACTCGGTAAGACAGAGGTCCACATCACCTTTAGATATGCTTTGTGTGCTGGGATACGCCGTGTGGCCATTTATAAGGGTAATTGTGTGAAACGTTAATTTGCATTTTAAACGTCTCCACATACAGGCTTGAGAAATGAGCACGTATTAAATCCTCAGGCACACAAGTAGGCCAAAGCCAGTCTGTTTCTACACGCCTTCAGAACTTTACACGGTTCACAAAATAACGGTAAGTGCTGTTCATTTCTAATAAATTGGTAAGTTTATGTAAATTTGTTCCAGCTACATCTATTTATAAATCCAGCCCACGTTGTTATGACCTTTGAATTAATGGTGGTTTAATAAAACATCTGTACAAACATCCGATACCACAGAAGAACCTGCGGTTGCTGCCAAACACTGACAAAATCACGCAATCCAACGCTACGGATAAGCCGTCAGCCGGGTAACCGTAGAAAACAGTTCATTAGGAGACCAAAGACCTGATTCCACATTAATGTTTAAAATTCATATAGGATGACAAACACTTCGAGAAGATATCCATCAGGTGTGACGCACGCGTTGCTCCAGTTGGCAGCGGTTATTTAGTGAGAGTGCTTCACAAAATGACAATAGCGACATCAAGACACGTTGTTCCAAAGAGTTTATTTTAGTCTCAAAAGTACATTAGTGTCCAAAAGAAGTAAAAAACAACAACAACAAACGAAAGGGTTTCCTCAGAATTCAGTAGGTGCATGTTAACTGTAGTCACGAATACAGTGAAATTCAGTATAATCGCCTCCCGCAGATAATTACGTTTCTCCGTGCCAGTCAGTCGCCTTTGTGCCATGCTTTTAAGGGAGTGCAAAACATGCCCTCCATTTAATAAACACAAAATAACTGTTTTGAAACAAAAAAACTACAATTGAAACTACTACAAAATGGAAGTGAAAAAGATTATTGGCACAGAAGTTATAGATCTTTCAGTTAGTCTCATCCTGCAAGACAAATGCTGGCACATCAGAATAAAATTTCATAAGATTTACTTCTAGACATGTACTCTGCATTGGAGCATAGCTAAACGGTCCCTTACCGAACCTCTTGACAAAGTGTGACTTCATAAGTCAAGTAAATTTCAAGAGGGACTGCAATGAACTCTTAACATTACTCAAGTACACAGAGGACTCCGTGGTTGGACCGTGTAAGGTTTGTCCCGGGAGACGGTACGCATGTAAACAACACGCTGTGCTCTTGCAAATTTACTAAAGCAAATAAACAGGCATTACACACCATCTGTTGCTTGCAGGATGAGCTTCGGTCTAAGAAAGCAATGGCATGCTGAAGCAGACACGTAGCGTTAGCAAAACGACTGCACTGGAATGGCTCACAGGGGGTGATCGAGTCTGAAGAGCAATGCATAAACTGTACAGGCATGCGACGCTGAGGGGCTGCGGCAGCATGTTTGGGACAGATTTACATACAGAATAAGAGATACTAAATAGATAGTAACACAGGAATACACTAATGAGAGATTTAGCCATTCAAAAGAAACAATAAATAAAATGCAACAAGTCTTGCGTTGTCATAGTTGTCCAGGTGGAGGAGCAGCCAATCAGTCCAAGGCAAGAACTGAAGAAAACAAAAACACAGTTAAGCGATATTACGCAACAATTTTTGTTAGTGAGGTGGGAGAGACATGAGGATACAAACCGCTTATGGCCTCCTGAGCGAAGTACTTCACATCCATATCTTGGTCTGTAGCTAGTTTCTCCAGTACTGGTTTGACCTCTGCCTGCAAAGCACTGTGGGACACACCATCATTGTTACTGTCGGTGTGTCTACCAGTACTAACACCCCACCGTCAAACAAATTTGGAATGACAGAGTTTCTACAAACAAACCTGCTTTCCAGGACTGGCCCAATTTTCTGCAGACACTTGGCCACGTTGAAGCGCACATTGGCCACCTGGTCATTGGACATCTTGAGGACTACGGGCAACATGTGCTTGGTGGTGATCTCCTCTCCACAAGCTTCTGACAGAGCCTGACATACAGAACAGAATCAGTTACTCACATATTCCAATACAAGCCGCCAATGACCTTCTACTGTAGAAGCACTTGGTTAAAAGACGTTAAGGAGAAGACACCACAGGGGTTCCAGGCTTACATTGATGCAGAAGATAGTGGTCATCCTATGCAGGTAGTTGGGATCATTGGCCATGCCGAGAACTTTGGGAACGATGGTGTTCTGAGCCCATTCTGCGCCGAACTTCTCCACCAGCTTCATGAGGTTGCAGGTGGCAGCCTCTCGGATGGCGTACACTGTAAACAAGGCCATGACAACGGTTACCTCATCCCCTCAAACCACAAATACTTTCAATCCGTAGACATACAGTTCAAAAAGTCGATTTGGGGCAAGTTATGGAATTACTTAAATATTTCTGTCTTTATAACGTTTATGGATCATACACAACAGCAGGAACATGCATTATGAAAGTAACCAGTAAATTTCAATTTTATTTTGACCTTTAATCACCATTGTGGCTTTAAGGGGTGATTACAGAGGGAACCTTTGATCCTTCCTCCAGCATCTATCAGAGCTTCACCTGGTTTTGTTTATCAGCTGAAAGGTGATTGAACGTAAATTACGTACTTGCTCACTAATATTTATTTTGTCTGGTTTCAGCTTTCCCTAGAACGTTTGATCAAACAGATCGCTCGCACGTGAGCTGGACCTGAGTGCCGCTGAACATGTTGGCAGTTTGTCTGCTGTTAATCAACACAGTTTTGGTGTTCGGCGTAGCCACTACAGATTACATTCCACCTGACTTCACAATAACTGGAACAGAGATCTCAATCTAAGCTATTTAACCTCCTTTCCGAGAAGGGCAGACATCTACAAACACTGTGAAATTGTGCATCGCAAATCTGCTGAACATTAGTCTCTGTTCGAATAGGTTAATGACATAATTCCTTTATTAATTGGCTGACAATCTTGGTCTTGCAGTGCAAACGGAAAATGAAAAATAATAAAAGACAACAGAGCACCTGAATTATATAGATCAAGCAAATAAAAAAAAACGAAACAATCTGCAATGTTTTGCAGATGTGCCTGTGTGTATTCGTGAAAGACAGATTCGCATTTATGTAGCGCCACTCCGGCTCTGAGCTCTTATGTAAGCGGGCAGCGCAGGATATACGAGAACATTCCAGTGATGTAACCCATCTGGGCCCTTTGTCTGCAAGTGTGTCAGAGTTCAATTGTGCGGCTGTGTTATGCTCCTCGCTGAAATATCGCCATGCAAAACACTCGAACATCTGGATGTACTCAGCTCATGTTCAGAGTGACATCAGAAACGATCTGACAACCATTAAACTGAAGCTTCCTTTAAGAGGCCCACCGATCTGAAACGTTCATTACCACTGACATGCAAATCAAAGCATTAGCGCACGGTTTAAAGCCTGATCTGATCTGAAGCTGCAGCTGAACGAGGCTGGAAATGTGTTGCTATGCCATTGACTCTTAACCTGGGAAGAAATGTGTGGTGCATCTAGGATGGTGTAACAGGCTAAACCACACTTTCAGAGCTGGTTGAATGTTAGTGACCGTACAGGTTGGTCGATTAGTAGGGTCAACTAGTTTGAGATTGTTTTTAATGTACTAACAGTCTTTAAGTACAGTCCATCATGGCAAGACCTTACAATAAAACAACCTTAAAACAACTACCACAATCAAAACACTGGATGTTTAACCACTTTCACATATTTTTGAAGAAAATCGTCCCCAAATAAGCAAATCTGATCCCTGTGTGGAAGTCATTCGGATAACACTTTTAAAATATATACACTTTTGCACATCCCTAATGAATGTGTGAGATGCCAGACTAAGGGCACTGAATCGACCTACATATTGAATGAGGTCAATACTGGTACTATAGTGAAACTGAGACACACAAGAGTCTGAAAAAGAGAGAACGAGGAGAGGAGCAAGAGGGAGAGAGAGAATCTTATCAGACTCTCGTAATTGGCAGAGAGAGCAGAACAGGAAGTGCAGAGAGGCACGTCTCCACATTTCACTTTCTCCTTATGGGAGAAAGAATAGGAAGCCGGAGGAGGTTACTGCTGAACTGCTTTGGCTGCGCTCTCTTCAGTGTAAACTCTTTATCTGATAGACCCAACACTGTTTAAAGGTTTTGCTTGAGCGCTGTCATGACCTCAGAAGCATTTCATTTTTTTTCCTCTGATATTCTGAATCTCTATAAATGGAGAGAGACTTACCGTGATCAATGAGCCAGGCCATGCACAGGGAGTTTAACTTCTCGTCGAAAAACTCCACGCCCTGGGAACAAAGTTTGGGCTTGAGTTACATTTAACCAATAATGAAAACAATGTATTTTAATAGACATTTTTGTGCCTTATCCATTCAGTTGCACAGCAGGGAAAAGAACAGCGTGCCTTGACATTCCCCTTAATATCTTCTTTTGTGCTCCACAGAAACAATGTTATGCAGGTTAGAAACGACATGAGTCCAAGAGATCAATCACTATGTAGCAGATGGAGGTGGAGCACAGACTTACCAGTTGGCCTGCTAACAGAGGCATGTACTCAATGATGGCCAGTCGAACCCTCCACTTGGCATCCTCGGCCAGCTCCACTATAGCTGGCAGCAGAGACTGAGAGAGCTGCCGGATCCCGATCACCTCGTTCACACAGTCCAGGTTAGAAATAATATTCAGACGCACCTCAGGACACTGGAAGATACAGAAGAATGCAGTTTCACATTACCGCTTTCCTAGTTAAAAAGTTCGTTGTAGTTTCATAACCCATTTTCAATATATCATCACCAAGGATTTCCCCAAGAGGTTTATTGCAACTGGCTGCAGGAACATGTGTGTTAAGTAAACAGTCAACTGTGGTTTCATATTGCCTTAAATGCCTCATAATCTCTCGTAAGTATAGGAGTAAAAACCATATGTAACTTCCCGGGGAACAACATCTTTAATATTTCCCATAAAAGGCTCATGTGACACTGTTGTAGTGCATGCATGCACGTTGCCAAATATTTGACGATTGCTTGAGAAAGTGCACTTTGGTGATGACTGACTAAAATCCAAACAACAAGTTTGTAAGTCAAACAGAGCCAGTTGGATAAGCAGCCAATGGAAATACACTTCAGCAGTTTTATTCGTCTCCTCTTGAATGTCAAACACAGGAGGCAGGCGCTTGGACAGCTTGGCACATGGTCTCACTGAAAGTTGAGGTCAAAGTTCAACTGCATTTAAAAACACTAAGAGTTTATTACGACGATCTAAAAGCTAAAATGTCCAAAGGAACATCAATTAGAGACTTTAAAGTAGAAAATAGCCGTGTCCCAAAACCTAATGAGCTGTCTATGCAGGGAGCATTTTAAGGCACCTTAGACAGACTCCCAATGCAGAGGCTGCTACAAAAAGCCTCATAAGATACATTCTTTTAGCCAAACTCTAAAGGTGGCATTATGTGCATTCTTTGTGAAGGAGGCAATCCCATAATGCACCGCTCCATGCTCTAAAATATCTACCCAAGATGGCAGATAAAGCAAAATATTTGTGTGCTATGTATTATTAGTTTTAAAAAAATGATGACGCTAGCTTGGCAACATGCTTAAGTCAAACTATCAAAATAGAGTTGGGTCTATTATGCAGACGGTCACTTGTGTGACAAGCAGAATTGACACTTTATATAGAGAAACCATAGATTCCAATTCAGTCACTTATGAGGTTTAAAACAATGAAAAATGCTGCATAAAAAAATACTATGTAGGCCAAGAGCAGCCTACTGCTAACAGCTTAGCAAACAACTCAGTACAAGCTGACCCACAAACATCTTCACCAAAGTACAGTCTTAACGTTGTCCTATCAAAAGAAGCTGTGACCACAGGGGAGAGAAAGACAGAGAGACACTCGCACACAGACAGATGAGAGACGGGTTACCTCGTCCTTCAGTTGGGCCAGGAAGAGAGGCAGCAGATGTTCTATGGTGTTGTCCTTGCCCAAGATGGTGGAGAGACCCATGATGACAGAGGCCAGGGCAGATTTCACATGCTGGTTAGTGTCAGACACCAGCTCCTGTAATGAGGAGAGCAGGCGGCATGAGGACTTAGAAATCAAGCTATTCTTCTACAAGTAGCTCTAATCAGAGGGAAGGTGATTACTAGAGTCTTTGGATAAACAACGTCACTGCAGGCGTGAGGGAGGTGACATCAATTTGAGCTTTGAAATCTGGACATTTATTTGCTCATTATGACTTGTTAGAGGGTCCTACGGCCTTGACAATTTCACGTTTTGGCTAAAAGCTTGTCCATACAGGCTTACTGCCGATCACATCTGCTGATAAAGCAGACAGACAGCTGTTTGTATCTGGGAGGCATGATCTGCTTACATAAGCTTATTAACAGTTATCAAACATCAGATCATGGGACTCTCAGACCACACAAGAGCAAAGAACGCCTTGTAAAGCTCAAACAGACACACCAAAGCACCTTCCACTGCTTTTCCTCCTGTTGTCTGGTATGTAAAACAGACCTGTAATGAAGAGCTGTCAAGAGTCTTGTATAAGAATCTTATAAATCACAAAGCTGAGGACCAAACACTTTATTGTACCATATGTGAATTCTGACTTCCACATATGGTTTACAGATTAATCGTTCTTTTGAACTGGTGCTTTGTAGTTAGACTTAACCAGTGTATTTCTTTGTTATTTCTATTTTTTGGCTAATAAAATACAAATTCATGCAATGAATGACTGTGGAATGAAGGAATTACACCATGAAGTATTGACAAGTTTACCTAAACAGTAAAAAGTACCATTGAATCACCAGTACACCATGAATCACATTTCTGTCCTTTCAAACAATTTCAACCAATTAAAATAAATCTGACTCTCCACCGTTAAAGTGAAGGTAAACTCAAGCAGAGCTGTAATCTAGCAGAACTGATTTGAGAAGCTGTATCTATCTAAACGGTTTAGTAAATAACACCTTTTTCACACAGCTTTTCAGCTTCATGTGTCATAAACGTACCAAAGCAGGAAACCAAATAAAAAAAATTCCAGCCTGATGCTGCAGTGACTAAACCCAAGAATCCACAGCAACGTGATCCAGCAAATTTAACAACAGTGACCCCTGCTGCCCATGTCCACTGAGACTCAAAATTAGTCTGACATGACAGTTCATTTACCGGTTGATGAGATCCCAATTAAATATTCCAAGTAAACATCTATCTTTATAGAGGGGCCTTTATCCTCAACCCCAATATGTGAATACAGCCACTTATGTTCTAATATTTTAATTATCAAGCATGAACATCACTGTGTATGCATGAAATGCAAATGATATGCAACAATTATTTCATCATAACAAAAAGGGTGCCACTTGTTTATGATAAAACTGTAAACACTTCCAGCAGAAGTCTCGCAGAGATCACCTGGATACCTGCCCAGATATGATATCACATTATCACAACAACAAGCCTGAGTTTCCTAAGTACCCCATCCTGATTATTTGGCTGCCACCCTGTAGCAGAACTGTTGAGACACATGCCGGTTCATAAACAAGTGGGCGAGATTAAAACACGTGTACCTTGACACATGGCAGAATGTGAGTCATAATGATGGTCTCCCTGCTGTCTTCGGGCAAAGTTTCGCAGAAAACTGGAGAGACAAACAGGCCAGAAGATAAATGTTATTGCTGTTGCGTGACTGCCAGCTTCCCAAAGCCCCAACGTCTCTATAAAAACAAAGTCAACCCTCACCTTTCACCTTATTGGCCGAGGCAGCTCGGACCTCTGCCTCGCAGTCTTTCAGCAAGTTCTGGAACGCCGGCACCAGATCGTTCTTGGTGATCTCCGGGCCAACAGCTTTTTGCAACTTCACGCAAACAGAAAAACAACCAGAGTTACAGCACAGACTCTCGTAGGGACAACATGGATGCCAGCCAAGTGTTTGTTTTTCAAGAACCCACTTCTGAGAACTTGTCGGCCACCATGTAGCGCACCCTCCAGGATTTGTCCTCAGCGGCTTGGCGAAGAGTTGGCATGACCAGAGCCTCCAGATCCTCTTGAGGCAGCAGGGTGGCAATGCTAACACCCGCCTCTACTGCCAGCAGCCGCACAGAGTCCTGCAGAACATGGTTAATACTTTTGTGGCTGCTAATAAACACTGATGTACGGTGATGCCTGGAAATGCATGCGGTCTACCTGCTCGTCAGATGCTAGTGCTGTGAAGAGTGGAATAATGTCACTCTTAGCGTAATCCAGCTCCAGAACCTTCGCAAACTCGCCCAGCTTAGAGGCAGCGGCACGACGCACCATTGGCGTGTCGTCTGAGCAGAGAGTACGGAAATGCCTGAAAAGACAAACCACCACATAAAATCACTATCAAAATCAGGGGTCTTTAGTAACAGGTGGTCTGATTCACCTGCAATGTATTGCTTGATCTTAAACTAATTATTAAGGGAAAGAAAACCGAAATATACATTAAACCAAAACACAGTAAGTTAGTTTCAACCAAACCTTAAGTACAGCTAAATGAGTTATTGTCCCTCTACCCCGATTTGCTTAGTTAGGTTTACAGTAATAGTTCATAACGTTGATTTATAATTGAGATGTCAGGTCTGATTTTGCAGAAAATGTCAGTTTGACTGTGACATCCATGAACAGAAATAAGGCGACTCGTATATCGCGTATGTGTAGCCTCTTCTTAAAGAAGCTGCTTGGATTTTAAACCCATCCATTTCAAGAAAATAAAATCGCAAGTTACTTGCAAGATTGTTACAAACAAATTGCAAATTGCACAACTACACATATGTAGTATTATATACATATTATGCATCTATTTGCATGGTTACGATAGGTCTAAATAAAAATAACACTAGTTTTATACAATATGTAACAGGGTCTCTGCTAACTCTACCAAGGGGTCTTGTGCCTGAGAAAGGTTAATGTAGGCCTTGAAAACTAAACTTACTGGCGTATTTCCGCTTTAACAGTGCTGGACACACGTGGGTAGCAGACGCTAAACAGACCACATGCAGATGTTCTGGAGGTGAACCAATCCCCGCTGGCCAGACGCTTCACCAGTGGAACGAAGTGCACCTCCAGGTCTACAGGGGAATGTTCCTGAGAGATCTTACGCAGAGACTCCACCGCTTTGTCCCGCACAACCGTTTCCTCCACAGTGGCCAAACTCTCCAAGGGAGGCTGATGGAAATATGGAAGAAAATTAAAACCTGCAGAAATATCCATCTTGACTCCAAGTCAGCCAAGTCTAAGATCTATTACATGGTTATTTTTAACTATGGTCTAATTTACCACTTACCAACAGACAGTGCACGAACTCTGGGCCTCCAACCAATAGGGTGAAGCTCCCGAGCTGCTCAGCCAATGCGAGAAGAACTTCATCTTCATCATAAATGGTATCTACAGAAGGGATGTCATTTAATTATTGCTACGTTGCAATGCTTATAAATAATGTTGGGAAAATGCTTTTAAAAACCTAAAAGAAAAGTAGCATGAGTGTTACATTCAAAAGGGTGTATAATTTTTGTCTCTCCATGTTTTCATGAAAGCAGACGCAGACGCAATCCTATTTAATACGTTACAGTTGATTCCTTCACCTGCACTCAAGCTAATCTAATTTCTAGTCTACTACAGTCTATTCTAAAACCTTTGCAAAATCTCAAATGTTATTTATAAACCTAAACAAAACCAACATAAAAGGTACTTACTAACCCATTTTAAAACAGTTTATCATTCTTAAAGCTTGAATCAAAACAAACGAACAAAACTAAACAAACCAACGTGGATTCGATGTATTATGGATGAAAATGTAGAATTAATAATGTAGAATTAATTGTAATGTTGATGTCTCACCGGTTAGGAATGGCAGTAGTTCAGTTCGTGTTCTCTCCACACCGAGAGCCAGAGCAATAGTGGACAGCTTCTTAATACTGTTCAAACGCAACTGAGGACGTACAAATAAACAAATGGGTTTTATTTGTGTTCGCTGTTCGTTTTCGCTATCCAAAACAATCCACTGTCTGCGGTGATATTGTCTAATAGGAAGCTGATTAGGTTTTGAGACACAACCACAGTTCCCGTAGCCATCCCGGAGTCATTTCAGATTGATTATAGCCGGATGCGATATCATCCAACAGGACACTTGGGTTATGCATTAGCAACATCTAATCAATTCTATATGCAATCTGATCTTTTTCTGGAAACAACTACGGCCGAACGGCAATTTCTTTCGTAATTCAATCCACTGCCCTGATTAGCTGCTAACCGAATCAGGAAAACCGCAGTAAATCATTACTACAAGTTTTTGCTCTTAAATCAAACACCGATGTTTACCTGAACGTCTTCATTTCTCAGTTCGTCGATCAGAACCGCGATGGGATAAAGCGAATCGTCTCCTTCTGCTCCTGCCATTTTAGACATGGATGACCACAACAGGGAAAACACTCGGGTGCTGCTCTATTTCCGCTGTATGGGAGACTGCGCTCACACTGACTTATGGGAAAACACCCTACAAATTAAGAGTCCTTCAGTACTCTATCATGTTTGTGAGAGAGGGAACGTTATTCTTAATTTATGATACCGTAAGATTTGATTGTTTGTCAGTTTAATTTGTTTTTAACGACTGTGAAATTTTATGGCTTCGTTTTACTTTTGTGTTTTGTTGTTAACCTTGCGTCGTTTGGGACATGCAATGTTGTATTTCATTTATATATGACATTTTATTTAATTAAATTAACATTTATATTTTATCTGTTAAAATATAAATATTTATTTGCGAGCATAAATGTTAACAGTTTATTCATGTTACATGTGCTGATAATAATATTAACAATAACAAATAATAATAACAATAAAAATAATTTAAATAATAATAACAAATAATAATAAACACATTTTAAAATGGTAAACGTACTATTTAATTTAAACCAAAAAAGTAATGCTAAAGTAATAGTAAATATCCAAATTTCTGTTTTTGTTCGATATATGACCCTAAAGAGCTTGCGGAGAGAGCTGCCAGCTGTTAATAATCAAGTAGCTGGAAGCCCTGCTGAATGACGTCAAACACTCCTCTCTCTCCTCTCTGAGCTTATTAATGTTAGAGCTTTCTCCTGTGCAATCTCCTCAAAGGTCCAGGACCCTCTAGGTGTGCAGCTGTGCGCAGACCACCCTTGGACTTTGTTGTTTATGTAACATCGGGCTCAGCGTTTTTATGTGGCACACACTGTTCAGAAACAACCAGAAAAGATTCAATGAGCACACCCTTCACTGTCATCAATTCACTGTTATTTAAACATGATCAAGAGGTGGATGAGTACTGAAGACAGACAGACAGACAGATAGACACAGACAGACAGACTTTACTTATGATTCATGTATGTTTTCCATTTTTATCTGTCTGGATTTTGCATAAATCACTTCATCATGTCTAACTATTGTATTTGCACTGTTGCTTAAAAATTATAGTCATTACCTTGGAAAGAACATTTGTTCTTTGGATGAATCTTTGCTGTCTTGTTCCCAAATGTATTGCTCCAAAAATACATGGATGAATCCTGACATGCAATTTAATGTAATTTTACAGTTTGCAATTTTCACAACTACAATTTCTTTAATGTATATATAATTACCACATGCATAGGCCACTGATGAGCTTGGAAATTATAGACATTAAATAAAATGGTCACAATCAAAGAAGTATCAGGCTTTTGCTTATTTTGACAGCTGACAAAAAATTGCAAACGAATTGTTAATGAACCCAGCCTCATGGGTATTATGTCAGCGGTTGATTGGATGAAGGTTTATCCAATGATAATACCACACAGACCTACCTCAACTACAGACATCACTGTTGGCCCAAGTTCTGAACCACAGACCACCAACTTAGAATTAATGACTCATGGCTTAAGATGTGGGTGGGGATAGGATATGATTAGACTAAATGATGCTGGTGGTGACCAATCAAACTGTCAGTCCTACAGATCAGTGCTGTACATCACTGGTGCGTAATGAGGATGATGTTGGTGAGTCACTCCTTAAAAATAGATGCAGTAATGAGCAAGTAGACAGACAGGAGAAGGAAAATAAAGCAGTCGCCTGTCCAAAAACAGTCCAGAGGCTGATGGCTAAGGGTCACCTGACAAGGAGAATAAATGAGACATTGTTTGAGTTGCCTAGCATAACAAGGGCAGTTTGTAAACTGGATGATAATTTGTTTCTGGCACACATCATTTAGAGTTTTTCTAGTGAAAAAACAAAAACAATACGTTTTGCTTAACCTTACCTGTACACATTTAAAATAAACTGCTAATAAACTGTAGCCTGATAAAATAATTTTTTGTATTGATCCCAGTAAAATAGTTTGTTTAACAAGATGTGTTCAGATAATCATTAATGAACTTTTTCTTCTTTAATTGTAAGCACAAACCTACCTGTCACAAATAGCGCCTCTGTGGCTCTCTCCGAACGGACACAGCGGGAACCATCGCCTGAGTATTAGTTCCACCCGGACTCATTTCACCCACGCACCCCGGTTAGTTCCACTCCAGCTGTTCATCATTTCGTCATTAGTGTTCGCCTATTTAAGGTGCTGACTTTCTCTCATT
>JAZGTJ010000237.1:151780-165744 GCA_036877575.1 Botia almorhae
TGCTGTTGGTTTATATGTAAATTTATGTTGGTGTACTTTTGTAATGTAACGAGCAGTTGCAATAAGAAAAGCACGCTGTGGATGTCTAATGTCTGCAGCGAAACACCACTAAAGGGATGTTATTTTACCTTTCACTTAATAGTAAACAGTCAAAAGTCAATGAAAACGCTGTGTCCTGGTCTTTATGGGGGGGAATTGAGATCGCTGATTCCTGTTCGTCTGAGATCGTATGGACGGGTTCGCCAGATAACAACGCAGAAGGAAGAGGAAAAACAAGACCCATAACACTTATAAGATAGCCCGACGGGCAGGGCGGAAATGGACTGGATGACACAATAGCCCCGAGACGTTGGGCTGGCGATTTTGCAAGCCCTGTACACAATCACTGTCTAATCACATAAAATCAATTTCTGCTCTATATTAAATAGGAATTGAATGCAGTACTGTTCAGGAGACAAAACTCTTTTGAATACTTTTTAACCATTTCTACAAACATTTAACTAAATTGTTTTTCTGCTAGTCATTCCAAAGTGATCTAAATGAACAAAAACTCTTAAAAAAAACAGAATACTCATGTTACAGGCCCCTTTCACAAATGCAGTCTTTACTGGTAAATTACTGCTAAGAAACTGTGTAAACAGGACCTTTGTAAATTACCCGTAAATTGATCCTTTCAATTTACCAGTAAGGGAAGTTGTAACATTACCAGTAAGATGCTATGTGTGAACGCAAAACAGGATTACCGGTATGATCACAGAATGTGCTGAAGTAAAAGTTCTAAAAATGTTACAGACTTTACCAATATTTTGGTACTAATGTGTGAATGGTATTTTACTATAAAAAGACAGAACAGTAATGTGAATGGCACATTTGTGCATTTACTGATAAAGTCATTTTGGTAATTTACAGGTAATTTTTCAGGGTTACTTTGTGAAATGGAAAGTCTCACCTTTTAAAACACAGTATATGCCTAAAAATAAGAAGTGACTGATGGATTCTCAAATTAGTTACTGTTTACAGAGTTCATGGCTTAATATATTAAACCAGCAAATACTCAGTAATATGTTGTTGATTTGATTAATATCTTGATAATGGTTTTCTACTTCCTAAACCCTAAGCAGGTAAAAAAAATGACTGAGCAGAAAAAGCTTATATCATCAAGGTATCAGCAGAATGAAAGCTTGGAATACTTTATGCTTTATTTGAGTTGAAACCAAATACAGTTGCTTTTAAAGAAGAGATTTATTGGAAAATTGTTCTGAACAATGCATTTTAAAGATATAAAAACGTTGAATGAATGTATTTTGTTTTTGTAATTTTTAATGTTATTTTTATATTATTAATATAGATTATATTAAAAAAATGAATTAAAACATTTTGCTTACCATCCACTCTGAAACAATTATGTCCACTTTTTCCACAGGCAGGTTTGTTTCCTCTATCCTGCCCTTGATCAATGTGATACAGTCCTCAAGTTTATTTGATCTACAGAACAACAAAGAATAAAAAACAATAAATTTGTATTTTTTAGTATATTAAGTAATAAGTACCATTTTGATAAAACGTATTGGAATTAAACAAAAACTATTTCTTGTTGCAAGTCATGCAAAGGATAATTATTTGATTGGGAAAACATTAATATTTGAAATGCAATCTAAAATAATGATAAAAAGCATGGCATGTCTTTTGAATTACCATAATTTGGCTGGGGGTGAATTTCCTTGAAGAAACTCGGATTTTCATGCTATGAGTTTTTAAATACTTCTTCTAGTGGGTTTATAGGATTGTTACCAAATTTAGCAAATATTATGCCAAGACATGTTAAAATGCTAAGGGATTTTTGACATCTCGAACTGTGTTGCCACGGTGAGGCAAATTTACACGGAAAAAAGGAAACAGTAAAAGTCTTATCTTCTGCGTGAATTGAGTTCAACTTGAGCTGTATGTTTGGTCCTAGGGACTGATGACATAGAGGTCATGAGTCACAGTAAACTGTAAACAGATTGTTGACATTTTAACGGTGTTGCCATGGTGAGGCAATCAATTTATGGCAATAAATGGAACAGGTCTCTCATATTTTCTGCATGCATCGACTGATTTACATCAAACTTGGAAAATATGTTCACATGTATCACAATGATGTGGCTATTGTGAGTCACAGTTATAGCGCCACTAACTGGCAGTTAAAAGTGTATCACTTACATTACACTTAGAACAGACTTTAAAATGTATCGTTTTCTGAGAAGCATCAGGTTCAGAGGTACAGATGAGAATGAACTCAAAATGAAAAAAACAAGATGAGAACAAACACAGAACAAACAAAAAACTTTTATTTCTAATCCAAGAGTATAAAAGTTTAATACAGAAATTTACCTACATATTTAAGTAGTCAAATTTGTAAAAACACAGGAGTAAAAAAAACAAAATACAAAAGCAATAGAAGCCCCTAATTAAAAGACCTAGGTAATTTGTACCTATTGAAAGGAATATTCAGTGAAGATTGTGAATGTCAGATATTATGTGCATGTTAATTTATATAAAAGATTGTATTTTAAGAGATAAAGATCAGATCAATACTGTAGGAGATACTCAGACAAACATCCTTTCTCTAAACTGTTTAACCTGCCAAAAAGAAACATTCCTAATAAAATGAGTAATTATCATTATGACAAAACATAGTTTAGTGAATACTGACACACCCTCAATTGTATAAAGGGACTTCATATAAATAAAAAACAAAGACCCTCTACTTTTCAATAGTTCCATGCAGTTTATTTTTGAAACGTCACTGTTAACACTGTTGGCTCCTTTATAAAAAATGACTTGAGATTTTTTTATGAATAGATTTGTATAAAAGCATCCGCTATATTATTACATGTAAACAAAAAACTAATATAATATGTTAATAGTTATGTACTTAAAATGAAAGTCTATGGGGTGCCCTTTCAACCCTTATAAATGTATTTTTGTCAGCTTTTAATTCTTTAATATTCATGTATTTATTTAGCATTCAACAATACATGAGATGGCTCATTATCCTGTTTAAAACTATACAATACAACAGGCATCTTTACCTATTAAGACCACCCTGCAAAACACACAGATATTAAGTAGGCGCATATTATGTAGATATTATGTATTATCTTGGTGCAACAGCGACAAAATTAAACTTTAATTTTCTTTTTATTCCTCTGCCTGCATCTAATCTTTAGATTTGGGCAGTAGATTCTGTTCTTTTTAAAAACAACTGCACTCAGCCCAAGAGGGGTTTTCTCATATACTATATTTTCTCATAAAAGACTCAGTCCATAACTACATAACAATATTAACTCACCTCACAATGTCCATAGCTTGGTAAATTATCTCAGACTGGTCGACAGCAATGACTTTTTTCGCTCCTGCTTTAGCAGCAAACATGGAGAGGATTCCCGTACCGCAGCCGATATCAAGCACCACCTGCAGGTTAAAGGAGCATCATGTAACCTTTACATACTATGTGACCGCTGGGAACTGCCAGCTTGTCTTTGTCATCTTATGCATGCAGATATGTAATAAAAACAGAAGGCATTTATCATTCTGACAAGGTCAAACCCGTATTTTCCAAAGACCATTGGCTAAACCATGATGGCTGAGATAAGGTGCTTGTTGTCCCCGCCATCCAGCTAACCAATGTTGATGCAGAATAAATGGTCTGTATATGAGCTGGGTTTTTCATATACAGGCCAGTACAGTGTTTGTGTGTGTGCGTGGAAGTAGCATTACCCTGTTATAAGCTCACTGCAGTTGGCATATAGGAGCCCTACTTAAAGTGCCTTGCAAAAGTATTCATACCCCTTGAATTTTTTTCACATTTTGTTACATTACAAACACAAACTTAAATGTTTTTTTTATTGAGATTTTATGTAATAGACCAACAAAGTAGCACATAATTGTAAAGTGGAATGAAAATGATACATGGTTTTTAACATAAGCAAATAAAAATCTGTTTAGTGTGGTGTGCATTTGTATTCAGTTTTGCTTTGGGATTCCGATACAGTTCCCACATGCACCTTAATAAATTTAGAAATAAAATAACATTGCTATCATATCACAATGTACCACTTTAAGTCGTGCTTGCAATGGAGTCTGGAGTGACCACATCTGTATCTTCTTCAGACACAAAAAGGTCAAATTGATGCCTTTTTTCTATTCTTAGAGTATCTCTGAGGATAGATAAGCCTCTGGGGCTGAAATTTGGTTATGATAATGAGCATTTTGTTTCCAATACACAGTGTATGCAAGAATACCAATCACAATAGATTGCACCAGCTGACAAATTAGAGCAGATTAGGCTCACGAGAAATTAGATGATATTAAATGCATATTAATGACAGTGTTTTTTTTTTAACTTGGAGGCAGGTAAACTGGTTGTTGGAAGTTTTGCAATCTTTAAAATGGCAAAATAGGGACACTTCAGAACGCTGTCATCTACACCTGTCTAAGCATGCCTGGGCATTATAAATCTCCCATACTCACCTTGTCCTTGAAGACATCCATGTTGCGATACATGAAGTCTCTATAGCTTTCAGTGCGCACATTGTCCTGTCAGAAAAAAGACAAGCAAAAAGAGAAAGTAATGACATGGTATAATTTTTCTGTTTTCTATTAGAAAGACAGAAAGCACCCATCCCTGTGAGAAATCGTGAAACACGATCCAATCATTCAAAGCAAAAATGTAATTTCAATGTATTAAAACAGGCTTGTCCACAGTTATATCTGATCATGGATCATCATGAAGTTATATCTTCCGTCATGGACCACGCTGGAAATCAAATTAACAATGCATAAGCAGCATTAAATAAAAATCTGATATGTAACTGGTAATGTTTTTTTAGATAAAAAGGATGTCACTGTTGTTAGGTGTGAGGATGAAAAATTAAAACTGACCCTGACACTTCTTGCTTTGCCAGCATAATTTCAGCCAGAAATGACTAAGTACCACCCTTATGCCAAACATGCATGATGCTGTAAGGCGTTTACATTTCAGACTTTAAGTTTATATCAGTTTAATACAAAAGCTCCAGAGGGCAGAGGCCATTGGGGAGCAAATAAGACCCCACTGAATAACAAAGTTTTAAAATGATGAATTTAATAGGTTGTTTAATTTGTTTTTATTTGATCCCCTTCAGACTGATTGCACGTTGTAGAATGTACAATAACATTCCTTTTGAAATGGTTTGAATTTAATCTGAATTTAGCATCAATTTTGCACCATTATTTATAATCATCTGCATTCCTTTTCATTTTTTGCTTGAAAGCTGTTGAAAGGAATGTCAAATTAAACACCTATATGCTGTGATTTTGGGCATTAAACTTATCTCATTGCCTCTTCAACATGCAACAATAAATGCCTTTACGTAACTTTCCTTACATTACGTGTGTTAGCTGCTAAAGGGTTAAAAAGCATTTCCTTAGGCTATAATGGTAAATGCCATTGTTTTTATGGTGGATAATAAACAGTGTCAGCCCTGGCGCTGCACCATACAGCTTGTCTCTGCTCTGCAGAGAGCGTGACAGTTTCAACTGATGCAAATGTGCATTTAATGCAATGTAAGAGGAAGCACCAATCACTGGCCCCCTGCACAATACACTGTGGTATGAGAGCCAATTATCCAAACTATCCTCACTATAATCTTCCTTACTGCAGTTACTATGCTCAAACAACATCTTAAAAGAGAGTTGAAATTTCACTATAGAATGTGGCTTGTGGTAAAAATAACATAAAACCAGGCAAATCGAGTTTGTACAGTGTGCTAGTACAAAACTATTTGCTTATAACCTTCTTATCAATCTGGCAGATAGTAGGGGACAGACGTACCTTTAACATCTCTTCATGGATGCTGTAATGTCCATAAGAGCTAAAGTAGGCCTCATCTTCATCGTCTCTCAACTCAACAATAGGCCCCAAGCAGGAAGTGCCATGGCTTGTGTCTGCGTTTAGCACTAGACCTTGTGCCAGCAATCTGAGGCAACGCAAACAATAAGGACGGTTTGGTCAGTCATTCTAGTGCATGTGTTTGTACATGTGAGCGGTCAAATTCTTAAGCACTGCAGTGGAATTTTACCCTCTCTCTAACTTTTACTGCCCCGCCTCTTTTTTTACACCTCTATCCACCCCCCAGGGTGTCTTTGAAAATGAACTTTATGCTGTCCCCTGTTGGACCAATTATACATTTACAAATTATACAACTACTCTTTAAGCTCAGTCATGGGCTACAATAACTTTTTTAAAACATTTACCAAAAAACATGTTTACAAAAATACATGTTTATTTTATTCACCTTCTCTTGCACATATAATAAAAGATATGTACTCTAAATTCAGCAAGCTACTCTGGTTAATGTTAAAGCAAAACATTTTCAAGTGGGCACAAAGCTAAAGGGACCTGAAATGCTATGAATTCACATAGAAACCTTAACAATGCTATTTTGGATATGTAGTTACAAATCACTGCTACAAATCATTAAAAATAGTGCATGGGCTAAAAAGAACTGGGATGATGAAATATGAAAGACATTTAGACTTATCCACTTGGCACAGGCTTTTACCAAAACATATTGCTAAATAAAACCAATGGCAGATTCTCAGTAAACAATTGCATATAATCAAATCATCTGGATGAGTGTTATACTGACTTGAGCTTGTGCAGATCTTCCATGGCTCGAGCCAGAGCTTCTTCAGCTCTCTGTGCTCTTTCATTAGCCTGTTTGGCTCTTTGAAGCAGCACAAATACCTGATTTTCAGTTGAGGGGCTTAACATTATGGCTGTGGCCCCACTCAGCTCTTCTACATCTGTGACACAAAGAAGCAACACATGGCAGTTTCAAAACTGTTTAATTAAATTTCTATTGTAGAGTGCTTTTTACAATATCAAAAACAGCTTTACAAAGAATTGTGTCTTACAAATCCCCCATAAGAAAGTAAAAAGTGGCAATGATAGCTACTTAAGACACAGTTATATGAAGAAGAAACCATGGAAGAAAATTAGAATTGTCTGGGGCAACTCTTCGGCTCCATGACACATACTTTATTAAAACCAATTCATAGACATAATACGTATATGCAAATGCATGCATGCAGCAAAAAACAGAAAATTGTACTGTTTACTTATTTTATATGTGGTGATGTAATGAAATTTTTCGTTTTGAGGTTTTTATGTTTTTATAAGACAAAATAACTGAAAATAGTCAATTTTGTAAGTCCAGAAAAAAACAAGAATTCATCCCCATGTTCAAGTAAAACAAACTCAAAGTTCAAAATAAATAAATAAATCCCATACCGATCTGCAGTAATGGGTCATCAGTCAAGACTGGCTTCATATATTCATCACCGTCCCATGGCAGTGGACCATTTGAAATCATCAAACTCTCTGCAGAGCACTTCTGCAAAAGATCACACGAATCAGTCTTTAACTCGTCCAAGCTACATCAAAATGCACCACATGATAGAAAATACACTTACAGTCGCTCTGATGTAGTTTATCATCTTTATATATCCATAATCATCAAGCCCTACAGAGAAATAAAACAAATTCATATTTGAAGAGATTAAATATCATTTAGTGATTATCCAACCACTTCTGGGTTGAAATACTTACTGTATTTATTGACAAATTCTGGAATATCCATAGCATGGTCTGCCTTACAGTGTTTGAATGTATCAGGAACAGAGCAGAGAGTCCTGTTTTAAGTGAGAAATGGGTACAAAAGGTAGAAGTTGAGTTGTGTATGAAAAAAGATTATAAATCTATAGTATTGATTATAAATCTAGAGTCTAATTATAGAATTTAAATTGTCATGAATTTGAAATGCCTTTTATCTTTATTGTCAAAAAATGTCAAAAGAAAATCCTGTTTAAAATGACAAATAGGCATGCAGGTACTATAAATTATTAAAAACAAAGCCTTGTACATAAGTATATTACAAGGAACTGAATGTTTCCATTAATACCTAATTGAATTTCTGTTACTGGTTATTTCTGAACTGTCGCCACTGGCATACAATGCAATAAGGATAAGGAGGTCTACAGATTTTACCAACAGATCTACCAATCTCTGTGTAAAAACAAAAAAAAATATGCTACTCAAATCATTCACAACTATATGACTACAAATTTCAGCTAAAAATTGTCATTTTGACCCCCTCTACTAATTAGTGGATTACTCAAAATCTATTTGTCAATGGCAATTAATACTTTTGACTTTCGTAACTATTTACGTTGGTCTTGCTTCTGTAAAAATTAAAGAAATCCGAAAGCTTGAGTCGGGATCTCTGGTTGAGTTTACCGTATTTTAATTAGTTTTCTCACGAATGCTTTCTATTAAGTCTTACCTTTGACAAAACACACATAGGACAGATATTTGCTCAGATCCCTCTTCCATTGACTGCAACTGTTCATCATCACTGTCAGACAACCCAGGTACATCATCACACAGCTCACCGTCATGTTCCGCTACAAAAAAATACGTTCAGAATTCTTAACACTGACACGTATTTTAACATCAGAAAAAAATCAAGTTAGAACGGCTCTGCTATAACTAACGGTAGAGAAAATGTCTGACTAAACTATCTGGAAATGGCATATTTGCTGTAAATACGGTAACATTTTTATTTTTTAATCGCTATGGAAGGATATTATCACGTTTAACAAATCCACATGTACCAGTGTACGCTGCCATGTTGTTCTTTCCTCTGTGTAGGTTTAACTCTTCCGGGTCAACCGCATTCAACTGCACATCCCCTTCATTACCATAGAAAGTCGCTGTTTACTTAATCGTCTACAGCTGCCTTGTACTGTCAAATGTTATTGTCCTTCTGTTGCATACTAACAAAACATGTTCTCTATGCCGTTTCCTCTACCCAAACCAATGGCTAATCAGACTTATCTTTCTGTTGTTTTATCTGTTTTAAAATAACATGGACACATTGTATTACATTTATTTTTCTTATCCTAAAAAACGTTAAGAATTTGCAAATGCAGTTGGATTTGTACTAGTAAGTGCAGTTGGATTTCTGCTGTTCAAAAAATACAGTTTGCTCCTAAACTGTTAAGTTTATTATGCCAATTTTAGGTAATTAAAGTGTCATTAATGTGTTAGTCAACTGAGACTATTTCAGCAATTATGTTTTGTCAAAACCAATTAATGATAATAGCTTTATCAACTTAATCACTTGGACAGACAGTTGCTCATATACAATTACCACCTGTTTTTTCTGAATGTATGCATATTTATCTGTAGTACAGAGTGCAGGACAAAAACACAATTTATACTTTGTACTACACAGAGTGTTGTGTGGTTTTTTTATATTTACATGTTAATTCAAACAGCTTTAACAAACAGCAGTAAAACAGCTTTAAAACAATATTTTGGCTAATCGTTCTAAAGACACCACAGTATAAATGCATTTATCATACTATCATACTTATTTTATTCATTCTATTTTCCCAAGATTGTGTATGGCCTTATATACTAGAATTTCAACTCCCCCCCCCTCCTTGTAGTGTGTTGGCTACCATCGGTTTGGCCACAGACATGATAGGGATAGACATTAAAGTAGGGAAAACAGAGGAGAATTGACCAAAACATTTCCTGACTATCTACTCAGCTAGCCTGCTCTCCTGTCTGTCCACCAATAACACCCTAGAATAAAAATTAGTCAAAACAATAAAGTCAAAGTAACATAAAAAAAAACAGGGAAAGGATTATTTAAAGCTGTACAGGAACAGACTGTACTGTAGTAATTCTAGACCAAAAAAAAGTTTAAATAACTAACGCTGGTCGATAAATGGAGAGACGCTCAAAGCCAAGAACTTAATGTCTGCTTCAACCTGTCCCTGCAAATACAGAATAGTTGTAGTCATTTTATGCCACTTTCTTTGTGGACAGCACTTAATTGTGCATATCCTGTAGAGACATGTCCACATTAATTAGTCAGTGAGACTGCCTTTAGTCAAGTGGGCATACAAACATCCTACAACTACTAAAATATATTTCAACAACTTTTACCATAGCACAAGTTTATGTGGTACCTTAGTTTTTAGGTAGAGAAAGCTGCTGGCTTTGTCTGCCCCCCTGGACGATTCCAGGTGAAAATGAAAGCAGCCTTCTGCTTTGGCAAGTTCTGCTGCCTTGAGTACGTAGTCATAATCTACACGCACAAACCCTTCCTGTAGCCAATAGAAACATTTACGTAACGTTAACCATTGAAACATAATTAGTTATTAAGGTAATTATTATATATAAGGTAAAACTTATATAAGGTAATTGTTATTAAGATAATAGTCTTATACATCATTGTGTTATTAGCATTTATTATAGCATTTATTTACTTTTTATTAATTTTGCATTGTTGTTTAGAATTTATTTGTTTGAAACATGTTTTTTTCTTCTTTTTATTATTTCATGGCTTAGCACTCATTTCAATTAATAATTACTTTTTATTTTCTGACTGTATTAATGCAATTAATTAAGCAATTATCTGTTTATAAAATCACTATATTCTTACACTTATGGTTAGATACTAACTGCATTTCAATAGCTCTGTACTTGTACATAATGACAATAAAGTTGAATCTAATCTATCTATACGTTTTAAATACATTCAGTTAACTATCTAAAACATACAGCTCCTGTCTTGGCTTTGGTTGTTCCTATACAACAGTATCCCACATCATGGCCCTGAAATGCTTCAGCATACTTGTCCAGCTTTTCAAAATCAACCACCTTCTGCACCTAAAGGGAAGGCAAATTAACAGTTTAAAAATTTTAATTTTTACCACATCCTTTTTCTCACAATGGCACCAGAACTATTTTGACAACACTTAATATATAACTAAAATTATAACATAACTATATTATATTAAAATATAACTATATTAATACTTAATATAACTAACATACTGTATATTACTTTCATTGCATTAGATAACAAAATATCAATTCACGTAGCATCTGGTAAGGAATTATGCTGGACTTTTCCCCACAATTTTACACAACCAAAAGGTGCCCAAATAAATGAACAGTATATCTATTTTTTACGTTGAAAATCTTTTGCTTTTGAATGCTGCCTGGTTTTTATGTTTTGTTATCTAGTGCAATGATGTTCATGCATTTTTAAGTTTCTTGACAGGATAAATATTTTCAGGGCCTGTTATGTTGACTTTACAAACACTTGCCACATTACCAAATTTCCATAGGCTTTATCCTCAAAATTTAACTGCCGCCGTCCAATGACAGTGATCCTGGAGAATATGCTGCTCCCTATTATTTCCTTTAGTAGCTCTCTTCCAGTTTCTCCAGAAGCACCGAGAATAAACCATGTTTTGTTTTTCTGCTGGTAAATCTCTGCCACCACATTCAAATTCATTCTGTAATAAAGCAGAGATTGCAAAAAAATAAATGTGTGATACTTGCAACTCATCATAATATTGGACATTTTTCACAGGTATCACTACAGTGAATAGATACAGTCAAGCTTGCAGAGGATAAGGACTGTTTTCTATAAGTACAATTTTTCATCCTCCAGGGGGCGAAAATCAGTGGATCAGAAAATCAGGCCTCTATAGCAGTGGTTCTCAAACTGGGGGTCACCAGCTGGAACTGCATAGAAATTTCCAGTTTAGGAAATTATTTTAAAACCTTTACCTGTACGCAATCAGGATTGTCCTTTGTAAAATATTATGTATTTAAAAAATATAAATATTTAAAAATAATAATAAAATGTTTTTATTATACACATTTTTAATATTCAACATCAGAGAAGTAAGGCTACAAAGAGAATTGATGTTTTGACATTGTATGAAGTCATTTGTTTTTGGTATAATCCAAAACCGTAAGATCGTAAGTTTGACAATGTTTTCATCACGAGTTTTCTTTTGGGGTGGCCTCTTGCTGAAAAGGTTTGAGATGTATCGTTTTTTTGGTTTGACTACCGAAACAGTGGCGCCGGCACATCGGAAGACATCCTCTCTGTTGCTACAATTTGGCCAAGAATATGTGGTTCGCTTGAAAAAGCATACCAAAGTGATGCTGGACAAGGGATACAAATTCTTTGTGTAAAAGTTTTTTTTTTAACTCAAGTCAACTGCAATGTTAACGTAGGTCATAGGCGGAGTTTCACAATTTTTGCCTGGGGGGGACCTGTAGACCACGAACTCTGATTTTAAAAAAAACTAATGAAAATTTATTTAGCCATAATTTACCCATTTAAATAATAAGACAATACAAATAAAATGAGACAATGTGAAAAATATTTTTTATTCATATCTGACTAAATCGATTGGCTCTGGTCTGGGGGGGCAGAGTTTAGCCCCCCCCCCTGCCCCTCCTAAACTCCGCCTATAATTCTGGTGACTAATTCCATTTAGAAAGCTTTACAATTAACAATTGAATTATTACTAGTCATATGTCTCCATTGACTTCCATTCATTTTTAATTACATAGCTCTCTAATTCAATTCTTACTAGTAACAATTACAGTAACATTAACAGCCTCGTTCTACCTGTTGCAATGGTCTCAACAAGACTCGCTTTCACCACCTGCTGGTAAAGCGGAAAGCAACAGGCATCGATTTTGTATCGATGCTCAATTGTTCTTCCTGCCATACCCGGATGTGTAGCGTCGAATTGCTTGGCGAATTTGAACCGTTGAATTTTTGGAGGCGAAAAAATACGCACCGAAATTATTAACATTGAAAAATTTACAAATGAAATTTTATGTTTCCACTTGAAAAATTTACAGCGTAAATATCCACCCATGTTGAATTGCACAACCTTAAAATGCAAGCACTGTTAATACGATGCATTTTATTTCAGTTAGTGCTATACAGCACCCTATTTTGCTTCAAAAACTTTTGTCAGTCATTTACTTCCATAAAAACATATCATATGATCAAGACCTGTTGCCTTTATTAATATATGTCGACAAGATATACTCTATACTTATTTGGAGAATTATTAAAGAGAACTAACCTATTTATTTATATTATTCTTTGATTCCTCTGTCTCAGAATATTTTTGTCTTAGTCTTTCAATAAAATCCTTGTTGTAATCTTACTACTAGAGTAATGTGAATACAGTTAATATGCTTCCAAAGTCTGTAAATATATTTTAGGATACTAGCAAACCACGCGTAGGACTTTTATTTTGAATTGCAATTGACCATAGGCGGGATCTAATGAATACGAGTTTTTACTAGTACAAATGCAATTGTAGAGCTCTGTAATTATAATTCTTACTAGTACTAATTGAATTAAAGAGCTCTCTAATCTCTCTAATTTATTGTTACTAGTATCAATTGGATTGCAGAGCTCTGTAACTGAATTAGAGAGCTTTCTAATCGTATTTGTAGAGCTCTATAATTGAATTAGAGAGCTATCCAATTAATTTGTTTCTAGTAAGAATGTAATTGTAGAGCTCTCTAAATGAATTAAAGAGCTCTCTAATCGTATTTGTAAAGCTCTCTAATTGAATTAGAGAGCTCTCTAATTTATTTGTTACTAGTAAGAATACAATTACGACGAGTTAAAAGACAAAAACACAAAAGACAAAAGCATTAAAAGACAAAAACGCCTTCCATAGTATGCTACACATTAAATAAAGACAAAGATTAGATTACATAAAGACTGGCATGATTAAAACAAAATGTTTCGTTAGTTATGTTGGAGAAGATCTAAATGCTGAATGCAAATCAGATGTAGAGTGGTGTCACAAATAGCGCCTCTGTGGCTCTCTCCGAACGGACACAGCGGGAACCATCGCCTGAGTATTAGTTCCACCCGGACTCATTTCACCCACGCACCCCGGTTAGTTCCACTCCAGCTGTTCATCATTTCGTCATTAGTGTTCGCCTATTTAAGGTGCTGACTTTCTCTCATTCATCGCGAAGTCTTATCGTTCCCTATGGTCGTTATTCTGAGCGTTTTCCC